>NJRP01000314.1:9275-39181 GCA_003063835.1 Aphaenogaster floridana
TTCTGTACGTATTAGAGAGTATATCGCACTAGTGTTGATCGACACTGTGTACGCCAGAATGTATAGCCATTCGTATTTATTAGTTTTTTCGTGTTGGGGCAAAACCGGGTACAATCCGGTGGGACAAAATCGGGTACCGGTTTGGCCCCAAACTTCTGTATAAAAAGGAAAAAATAGTCGTCTTTCATCTTATAATTTTTAAGCTTGCATCTTTTGCAACGATTTATATTCAAGATCAACCGAGAGCTGGATACAATGCATTGCATGTCAAGGGTGGGCCCATGAGTCCTGCAGCAATGTAGAGAAAGAGATCTTTATTTGTGATTTTTGAGTAAACTACAATGTATAGAATATATTTGGCATTGTATTTTGACTAAAATAAATCAAGATTTTGTAATTGCACGGTGTTTTACATACTTTCAAATAAGTATCCGGTTTTACCCTACCGGTAGGACAAAACCGGGTACTTTGCCTTCTTCGAAAAGTCTTGTTATTCTTGATAACTAAAATTTTTTTTCAGCAACTATCCTCATTTTTTCATAGATTAAAGTTCACTAAAGACTACTAACGGTCAGTAGAATTTTTTTTGCCCTCCGATTTTTTTGTACGAAGACAAATGCAAAAAGGTACCCGGTTTTACCCTACTCTCCCCTACATATTATTAAATTAAATCTGATATATTACGTAAATTAAATATGATATGTATTTTAAAACATTGTTAAGATCTAAATGTACATATTTCCAAATATTCTTCTTTTGGAAAGTTAGTTTTTTATAAAGTTTGTAATTTTTTTAAAAATCTTATTGATAATATGAGAAAAAACCATTTTTAATAAAATAATTTTCTGTATTTATATATATCAAAGAATGTTATAACAGAGATTATATGAAAGAACAAATTTGAATAAAAATTTAGAAAGTTTAAGCGCTAATTTTTTCGTGAAGTTAAATTATGCATTACTGATTGATTTACAATAATAAATAACACCTTTTGTATTTCTAATTTTTAAAATATTTATAAAACTAAAACTGCTTAAAATATTTATAAGAGAATTCTATATATTTTAAAACCTAATGGACATTATAGATTGTTTAAAATAAGCTTTTTATTTAAAAAACAGTTAAATTATGTAATATTGTGTAATATTATGTAATATTATGTAATATTGTGTTATGAAAGAATTTCTTAAATCTTGACTATAAAAAAAGAAATTGAAGATATTCTTGAATTTCAAATTGAAACTTATTGTTAGAAACTTATTGTAATATTTCAAATCATTTCGCTTCTTTTAAGAAGATGGGAAACAGAATAATGTGTTTTCTGAGTGATTACAAGATCGTCACTCAAGAAGAGATCAAGAATTAATCGTATAATTTTACCAAAATGCGGACTTATTTTTTAAAAACTGTCCTGTCGGTTCTAGTTGAGAATAAGAATGACACGAGAATGAAAGAGAACGAAACAGAGTGGCATTTCATGAAATCGGCTATTTTGGTTATCTATAACAAATGAAGATCGGGACTCGTTCGACTTCAGAAATGAGATTGAGGATAGGGGATTGTTAGGAATCCTCTAAATAGGAGCAAGCAATTTTATAATTGGACGAAATATCATCTTTCTCCACTACGCAGAGGGATTACCTGACGACGACATAGTACGACTAATTCAAACGATGACGTAAGCTCGTTCCGTCTTCTTTCTTCGCCTACATCGCTTTCGTCCATCCTCCCACCTCAAGCGCGCAGCATCTTTTCGCGCGACCGTAGCTGCGTGACGTCCGCTAATCGAACGAAGAACAGAGAGATGCGATCTTCCCTTCCTTCCTCCCTTCTCTCATTCTCCTTCTCTCTTTTTCTTATGTATTCTCCTCCATATCTCCTTTCTCTCTCTTTCAACATTTATATGATGCTCCATCTCTGTCTTATCGGCAATCATCTATCACGGTCGTTTACGTACCGGCCGCGATGCAGCTATTTCTCTATCCTTCTTCCATATATTTTCTCTCACTTCTACATCCTTTTCGCTACCTCTTTCTATTCCACAAACATACTCTACGTAGAACACACAATTGTCTCTCTCCTTCTTTCTTTATCCCTCTCGTTTCCTTTCTTTGAAAAGCGGCTCTCATGCAGAACTCTCTTGTTCCTCCGCCTATCGCTCCCACCAGTCTTCGATCGCCTCGATCTCGCTATCTCTTTTCTTCTCAAGACTCAAAATTGCAGTCACGTCATCTCCCTTCCTCTCTCTCCCTCTCTCTCCCTCCCTCCCGTCCCTCACTCTCTCTTTCTCTCTCTTTTGGTAAGTGTCTCTTTCGCGCGTTTGAACAGTTCATCTCCGTTCAATGCGACCATTCCTCTCGCTCGTTCTCTCTCGCACGCAGTTCGATCGTTTATTTCCGTCCGACTCGGCCGTTCCTCCCTCCTCTCTCACTCTCTTTGCGCGCGCGCGCCTCACGAGGAAGCACGAAGTACCACGCTGCGAGCCGAACGGCCGTTCAGGTTTCAGTCTCGAATCTCGCGTTGATCGTTACGGAGTTCTTTTCCGCGGCGCGTTCTTTCGCCATCCGTTCTCCGTTCGACCGGACCCATGGAGAACCGTGGGCCTGACAGGTGCAGTGCAGTGTCATAAATATAAGAGGACAGAGCGAAAAACGGGGAACCAACTTCGACGAACGAGGAATGAAGGATGGATGAGAGACACGCACTCGCGACGCGGACAGCAACGACTCGATCGAAATAATAGGGTTCCCAAAATATCACGAGATACAGCCCCACACACAATATACTCATTTATTTATTTAATAGCACTCCGCCGCACTCTGATGTTTAAATAAAAGAAAAAAAAGAAGAGGCAGAAGTCGCTCGCAACTTTTAACGACTTCTCCCGCGTGATCGAGATTCCGATTGAGACGACTCTGAAATTCGAACGACTTGAAGGACACCTATCGCGCGCGAAGAGGGTGCCATTCGAAAAAGTCGCGGCGTTTCGAAGGGCGCCGCGCGTGCGGCGTCGACTGTGCAGACGATTCAGCTGATCGAAAGAAGGAGCCGCGTTTAGATAATTGGCTCGTCGCGATTAATCTCACGTGAGAGAGGTGGCCAAGGTCGCGTGGTCACGTCAAGCTTTTAGAAGAACGGCAAAAGCCGTTCGATCGAGCAGCTCGTCCGAGCTTACGAGAGAGACGCGGGTATCGTGAAATTCTCAAGAAAGCACGATACAGAAGCGCAAGCAAGAATAGCAATCCTTTTGGGATGTCGACGTACGAAAGGTGGACCCTGTGGCCGGCGAGGACGCGTTTTCGACACTTGACAAAATCACCGACGATCCGTCGCAGCTGAGATCACGGATGATCGATCGGGCCGATTGATCGCGTTATCGCGGAGTTTCCTTCGGCGATTCGACACCTTTTCGACACATTTATCCCTCGAGTTGGCGAACGCGCGACGAAAAGAAAGAAATTTCGCTGTCAAGTGCCACGACGCAGCACGAGTAATCTGGAATTAATTCTCGGGAGATTCGGAAAAGGTATAGCAGGTAAGAATTATTTATTGCAACTGCTATCGTCTCCAGAAGTCTAGAATTAGATTTTTGGCAGCGAAGTAATTAGATATCATTTCGAGTTATGGAATATCTTCTTAATTGTAAGATTTCTTGAAAATTGTGGGAATAGTAGTGTTATGTAGATATTATTGCGATTGATTTGTATCTACGTAATAGATATTTTATAATTTTGACAATATATGATAAAAAGAAAGAATTAAATTCATTCCAATGTTGAACCGTAGTAAAATTCTAATTCACTGATTTACGGAATATTTTTGTAAATCGCTCTTATTTCATTATGTCGATCTTAAATCTCAGGCTTTACTTCGAGAAAATATCTTGATTATATAATTTTATTAAATTGTTTAAATATCGGATGTAAAATATCTTAACCGCAAAAAGATGGCGCGTGAAGAAATCTCGCGACGGTTACGTTGGCGGATGTTCAAGGGCGGCGCCTGCAATAGTTACCTCGATTATAGGGCGATTAAAAGACGGAGTATAAATAACGTATCCGCTATTAAATAAAGTTAAAAAGTAATGATTAATTTTATGCTTTTATTAATTTACTGATTTAATTTCAAATCGGATGTACATTATAATATACATACTTTTTCGAAAGTTTGTTTTAACAATACACAATATTTTATGTCATTTCCTTCAAATACATATACTTTATATTTTTTATTTATTATAAGTGTTGCCATCTAATGAACTTCGTATATATTTCTTCGATATATAAAGTCAAACTTTTTAATAAAACTTTTATAAGTCTCTATAAAATTAAATTTAAAAAATCGATTTAAAGCAATTAATGTTTGAGTCAATCGGCAAAAATTTTGACGATTTAGCGATGGCATGTTCTCCGACATGATAAAAGTAGTTTTGCAAAATCTTTAATAGCATCCCTAAATAAGTATTCGAAAGACGCGTAATAATTAAGTAATTACCGGATGGATAATGTCGATTTAACAACCATTTTAATACCATTAAATGTTATGCAACGAAAACGAGTCCAAGGCTTCGCCTGTCCGTCGAGCTCATCGCGTTGTGGGCGAGCCTTAACCAAATATGCAAGTATCAAGGTTCAGATACTGCGAAGCCGTGTTGGATAAACATTTCAAAGTTATTATGAATATGGAAAAGTAATCTTAGAGTGGGCTTATGGTGCGTAACAAAGTGCAAACGGCTAATTTATTTTTCGAATAAATATGTACAATTTACAGTGCCAATTTTTAAAATTTATAATAATTTTTCTGTTATGCATTAAGAGCAAATGTGATTTGTGGAATGAGGCAAGAAGAAAGAATGCAGACTGTCGTAGAATTGCAGCGTTGAAGTCTCCGGAAATTTCTTCGTCTGTGCGCTTTGGTGTGTGCAGGCATTAAAATCTCCGGTGACTTTAACGCTTAGCGCTATATTTCAGCATAAATATCGACATCCGCACTGTTCATACACTAATTAATCCCTTTATTTTTACTAATTTTTCATCGTATTATTACATATTTCTAAATTATTAGTATTACTGTTTGTATTATAATTATTATTCTTAGGTAATATTTATTCAGTACATTATATCGAATTATAACACATTTACGGACAATGTGAATATTAGGTATATAAAAATGAAGACACACAGACGCTAGATTTATATGTTAGAAACAACTCGCGAGCTTAGTGAAAAATATAACACATTATATCGCTATTTTCTTTGCAATTTTTTTGATAGAAAGAAGAAAATTTCCAGTTGTGGAATTGTTTCCACGTAAATATCACTTGTTAGATTGTCCTTGAATTTTTCGTTACTTTTCCGTACACAAACCGACACCTTAAATCACCTGCGCGACAGCTGTTTCCGCTGCCGAAATACCTACCCACATTTGTTGCTCAAATCATTCCACCTTGTTAGTGTATGACTATTGATGTGTATAAGATATTTTTAAAAAAGTTTAAATTACGCTAACAAAAAAGATATAAATAATTAATTTTTGAATAATCTTTTCGAGATTAATAATTCTCTTTTACTCGGTAATAATAATACGTTATCGACATATCATTACTCCTTTTATTTTTCTTAAAAGATGTTGCGTTTTCTAAAAGAAATTTCCCTCACTCCCCGACTGCAAGGACTCGCGCACCACGCGAGGTACGTCCCTGGCCGCGATCACGCGAATCTGACCGGTGTTCCTTCCCTCCCTCCATACCGTAAGAAAGGTGGAAGCTGCGGGACCACGACATATCCTCGCGAGATGTCGATCTCAGCGGTCTCGTAAATCACGAAAGATGCCGCGATACACATCCGGCGCCAGCCGGATCGAAAAGGGCTTGGCGAAAATGGCGGCCGCACGGCCATAGCCGACCATGGTGGTCCGGTGGTGGTCGAGGTCGACCGTGCTCCACCGCCGTCGCCGTTGCCGCCGCTGCCTATCGTGGTGTACTAAAAAGTGAACGTTGCATCGTGCATCGCCGCCGCCGCCACCGCCTTCGCGAACAAGCATGTCGCTTTCTCGACGGGCTGCGAGCGCCTGCACCCGAATGGGGCTCCACTATACTAACCCGCCTGAAAACGTTCACCAGCTGTCTCAACGCTGAGATTGGCCTTAACCCTCGCTCGAGGTGACGTCACGATGCGGGGAGGTGCCGCGATTATTATTTTTTTTTGCACGGCCGAAGCGGTCTGCGATTCGTAGAATGGGGTGAAAGAAGAATGCAAGGCTATCGTCGTATCCCAAACCAGGTTTAGGATAGGATGGTGGAATGCTAGGTTCTGCATGGGCCCCTTCCGTAGATTAGATAGGACTAATATGAGGATAGAGGATATAGGGTACAATTGGAAATGAGTTCAAGGCCGATAGAGAATAGTAAAGAAAGAATAATGATCCGGTTTGTGGAGCAAAACTGTTTCAGTCGTTATGCTTAAAAGTGTTTTGAATAGACAAATATACAAATTATCCTTCCCTTTCTAATAATATAATAATATAATAATATAATAATATAATAAAAGGATTTATTAATCGAAAAACTGTTACGTTATAGAATCACACCCCAGATAGCACAGGTGGTCGTTATGAGTTCCAAAAGAATTCACTTTTTTAAATTCTATACACGGAAAAAACGATAAGGTTGCCACAACCACAATAATAGTAATATTGGGTACAGCCATATCCTGTAGTTGTCACATTCACATTGTTTTGTGTAGTGCATCTATATATGTTTGTCTCAACATTCACTATGTTTGCTGTACCAAATGCATATAGTTGCCTTCACATCAATGTAAATGTGACAACCACAGGACGTGGCTGTGACAACCACAGAACGTGACTATACCAAATGTTACTATTTTGTGGTTGTGGCAACCTTATCGTTTTTTCCGTGTATGAATTAGCGTAATCTGTTCAAAATAAACTCAAAAAGAATTCCTTTTCAATAGTATTCTTATGGAGTATAAAAAGTTCCTTTTGTATCTGAAAAAGAGCCCAGAATTGGTGACATAAAAGTGAATTCTTTTTGAACTCTTAAAAGTGCTTTTAGAACAGAAATGGGATGAAAAAGAAATTTATCTCATAATTTGGGGATTCCAAAAGAATTCTTTTTGGATTCTCTTTGCTATCTGGGACATCTTTATAACTATATATAACAAAATATAAATAAATTTTTTGTTATCATATATATATGTATATATCTGCTATATATAATATTTCTTAATAATATCTTTATAAATTATTGATAATATCTTCTAAAAATCTGATGTTTTAAAGATATTTTCTTAAGAAGAGACCAAATTATTTTAATAAATTTGTTAACTAATGGAATTAACTGCCGTGGATAATACCGATAAAGAATATTTTTCGGACAAGCATGCAAGCGCGACAAGAAGCGGCGAATTTTCGAATTTGCCGCCTCTCGCATGGCGCAGACGATGTTTGTGCGATCGATCGTATTCGCGCGAGTTCGACCCAGTTATTAATAAGACTTTCTCTTTTATTTTAGCCATGGACTGGAGGGGGTTTGCGCTGGCATTTCTGGTGGTGAGTAAACACAAAAAACCTTTTTTTGCTACGCACAAGAAAGTTCACCTTGAACGAACGAGACATAGATATCTTCATAATTCGGATGACTTTTGATTATTTTGCTTTCTGCTACCTCACTTTTTGCAGAATACAAATTAAAATATGTCTATTTACGTTATAGAATTATCATCATTATAAAATTATTATTATTGTAGAATTATTATTACTAAAAAATTTTTTATCTTATAAAAGAAAATATTCACATCAACATCCGGCTGGATATAGTCAGAATAAAAGATCACTCATTTTTTATTTTATTATGCAATACTGTTATATAATCAATATTATTAGTCTGTCTTATTTTATATTTAATCTAAAAATATTATCAAATTTCTGTCCCTTTTCCTTTTCGCACAAAGTACGCCTATATAACAAATATACAATTCACCTTAAGTGCAACTATTTAAATTAGATTAAAACGTAATTGTTCTAAATTCATCTGCGTTATGCAATTCGCACCAGGCAAAACCGGCAAAAACGCTTAATAACAACAATAGCATGTAAAAAGTACACGATCAAAACGGTCACCGTTTATCGCGCGATTCATTAATAGTTCTATTTAAAGAAAAACGATTAATAGATTATCTCTCTCTCCTTGCGCTTGACTTGACATCCTGAAGTCGAAGGACGGGGAGATAATGAATAATCGAGAATACGCGGCACTCTCGCACTCGCTATCATTTCGGATAGGCGTGTATTAATGGCGTCCATAATATGTACACACACTTTCTCCTGTGCGTGCCTCGTCGTATACGCGTGTTACTTGGATACGTGGCGTATTATGTAATCCTTTGTTGGTGCACGACATATCCGAGAAAGGTGTCTGTTGAACCGCATCGAAGTCCAACAGCTGCGGATTAATTCTCAAATCGACGCGTTCGTCAATGGAAATTTGACAAACGAGCCGCTCGAGAAAGCAGCTGGACGGCTTTCAAGCGATTTTAGCGACGGAATATGCATGCGAGATTTTCTTTCTAATCGCGTATCGGCGCGCGACGTTGCTTAGTTTTTCGAATTGTCAACGAAGAAATATGTCCGACTGAGATTTGAGACTCTCCCTTCTCTCATGTCAGAGATATTAATATATGTCGCTCTCGAAAGTTCTTTAATTGTAGCAGAAATATTATCGAATATGAAAGTGTAGAAAACGAAGAAAAATAAATTGCAAATGTTGTTCTGGCTAATGAATATCTTGTTAATTAACAAATCATTTCAGTTTATAAATGCGAAGGAGAAAGAGAGAAATGTCGGGAGAAAATTTATTACTTACAATGAAAGTATGACTATTTAAAATTTATAATGATATACTATATATTTATAGCGATATACTATACATTTTTAAAGTAAAGATATTTTACGATGGCATTGAAAGACGACATAGATAAACAAAAAGTGTGGTAATGCAGGTATTTAAGTATGACGGTGTTTTGCGGCGGTTTCGGAGGACATTATGTCACTATACTGACAATAGTCGTGGGATCGCTTTCTGGATGAGAGGCTGACGGATTTAATGTCGTTAACCCATTCAAGAGGCGGTAATCCCGGCGTTACGTAACACATAATAATTGACTATTACGCTAAACTTGGCGTTTACGTGTAGCTTAGGCCTCTACGACCGGATCTTCGAAATGTGCGTCGCTAATATATGCCATAGAAAACATCCAAGTGCTACTGCAAGTGTTTATCATCACAGAACTTTCCATTGTTAGCATGCATTACTTTGCACAAGATACGAAATAAAACCCCGAAGTTCAGACCGTCCTAGTTAAAGTATCTCTAATCCAGTCGCCTGACAGTTACATTTCTTTTGATCGTCTGTGTTCCAGTTAGAGAATGTCATAAAAACATATGTATATTCAACAACATGTAAATCGCTTTAACGACTACGAATATTCTCCCGTGAGAAAGCGCTTTGTGAAATTGTATACAAGCTACCTTTTTTTTCGTCGGTGAACCGTGAAGAAGAATGACGCGGCGGATCCGCGTGTCGAATTTTATCGGAACACCTCGTTGCACGTAAGAAGAAAAGACAATCCGTTCAGAACTGCCACGCCCACTTTTACTTCGTGTTCTTTTAAATATCGACGCGAGATCTTGGCGAGCCTAGCGCTCGCTGGCGTGTTTCCACAAACGTTTCACTCTGCAGTCGATAGAAGACCGCCGATAACCGGAAGCGTGACGCTGAATGTGCGCATCGTAATGTTATGCGTTTGCCCATTCCTCTGTTACAACAAAACGAGAACTCGACGGTTAAACTCTGCAAGCAACTTCGACACATATTACGTCATAATTTCGAACAGGTTCCCCTTGAGAGCAAAAGCATTACGAATATTTCTAAATATTTCCTTTCCAAAAAAAGTCAGGGACTACTCTTTGTTGCTCTCTCTCTCTGATAATACCTTCTTCTTCCTCTTCTTCAATTCTCCAAATGGGTTTCTGTCCCACAATAGGTCAAAGTACCACAGATTTGTACGATCGGAAGATCAGTATACAGCCTTCTCGGGGAAAAAGGAAGCAATACTTCCGACTATTTGGTAATACCTTCTTGCCGAAAGGATTCTTCAAACAATTCATGAGCTGAGCTCTCGCTTAGGAATACCAGGAACGCAAATACGCTTCTAGCAAATATTCGATGTGACTGGTCGGTCGGAAAGACCAATAGAAACGTGTATGCTGACGAAGAGAGGAGAAAGTCAAAAACTCTAGTCTGACAAACACACTTCATTTCTCTCTGTGAAGTACGTTATATAAACGTCACTGACGAATTTAGCGTGCTGAGTAAGAGATATAAACTTACTCGCCCATCCGGACCCAAATTAGGATTCACTGGCGGAGTCATCCGTTCCGATTCGAGATCAGTGAAATCGCGTGATATATTCGATCGTGTTCGGAGGAATCGCGTGGGCGCTCGTTTAAAGTTCGGAAGTCATCGCGATTAAACCGAACGCAATCTCTGCGCCCACGCGTAGTGACAGTCCTCCTGGAAGTCCTTCTCCAGCTCCATGTCCACGTTAAATACTTAATTACGCATTGAGGAGGACTCGAACTGGAGTCGAAACGTTTGATTGTAATTACGCAACATTTAATTATATATTAATTGATGTTAAATAGACATTAATTATGTACTAATAACAGCGTTGGCTCTTATTGGCAATTTACACCTTATTTATTAAATGTTTAACACATTGACTGCCAAATACGAGTTAATTTGTATTTGGTGATTTGGCCCAACAAAATCTATTACATACGCCAACTACGAGATAATTCGCGAATCCATTTTTTGAGCTTTGGGGATAAGAAAAAAAAATTTATTATTTTTATATATTATATTTTGGGTTTTGAATAATTTAATATGTATAACTCAGATTGGCGTCAGGAACCCTTTTCCCAAATATGGCTTGGCAGTCAACATGTTAAATACCCCGTCATGACATAATCGCGGTCTTTGCTCGAGGCGTTAGATCGCGGACGTCACGGGAGCACGCGCCGCGACAGGGATTGCGTACGAGAATGACTAACTAGCAAGAGTCGCGGCGTGTGTCTGCAATAGGAGCGAGTAATGGGCGGCGATCTCAAGGAGATCCCGGCCCACGTTAGATCCGCGTTGGATCGCGGCTGTCGATCGGCCGTAGTCCGCCGCTCCAATTACCTATTGAACTACTTGACGTCCAAGGATCACCTCTGTCGATGACGCGACATCAGTGTCAATTTCAGCTAACATATGTATTATTATTAAATTCGTATGCTAATTAACCCTTTCGCCCCTATTAGGACACATATGTACACTACCACTCAAAAGTATCTGCCCACTTTGTCTCCCTGAATTAAGTGATAGAAATTCAAAAGAATTAATAAACAATTTTAAGAGTGGACATTGAATGTAATAATAATGTTTAATAGATCAAAAATTTTTATTCTACATATATAAAGAGAATATAACAAAATTTTAGAATAAAAATTAAACAAAAAAATTTCATGTAGAAATTAGAGTGGGCAAATATTTCTGAACGGTAGTGTATGTCCCAAGAACGATTTATTATTTCTTTTTTTATTAATT
This sequence comes from Aphaenogaster floridana, assembly GCA_003063835.1. Lineage (NCBI taxonomy): Eukaryota > Metazoa > Arthropoda > Insecta > Hymenoptera > Formicidae > Aphaenogaster > Aphaenogaster floridana. Next base: position 20,947 of record NJRP01000314.1, read on the forward strand.
TTGTTCATTTATGCTCTTGCTTATTGAACAAATTTAAGTTTATAAAATTTCGAATTGCAAGAAAAAATAGTTCAGTGGTGAAAGGATTAACCAGTTCACTGGTAATGACGCATATATGCGCCTAAAATTTTCGTGCCAAAACTGGTAATGACGCATATATGCGCACATTGAATAACTCCGATAAATTTCGATGGATCTGGATAAAACTTGGTATCCTAGAGTTTTTTGGGTCGCTGAATCGGAATCTGAGCTCACTACAAATTTGTCATCGTTCAGTTAATATAGCTCCCGAAAATGCTCTCTTTGAACGGTTTTCGAGACGGCGCGGTGAGCCAAAGTACAGCTCGAAAGCGAAAAAAATACCCCGCTTGAATTTTGAAATTTCGACTCTGAATTCGTCATCAGTGACCGAAAAAACATGCACATACCGAGTTTGATACGTATCCATAATGGAATATCAAAGTTAGCCACTTGAAGCCGCCATATTAGATCTGACATTATGAATTTTGAAATTTCGATCCTGGATTCGTCATCAGCGACCCAAAAAACCCTTAATGGATAAGCTTCCATATAAAAAACGAAATTATTTGCTCTCACCAGTTTTGGCACAAAACGTTGATTTCAGGTCCACCAGTGAAGCGGTTAAACATCGAGGGTTACCTCCGATAGCGACATCAGAGCTAATTTTTCGCCAATGTACATCGCCTTATTAGCGAAAATTTTCTTACGTTAACTAAATGATATCTAAGGATTATTGCGGATAACATAAGTGCTAATTTCAGCCAATGGTATTATTTATTAGCTAAATTCTTATGCCAATTGAACTATTGATGTTATCAATGATCGCTAATAATAAGAAAATCGACAATTAATTGACGTCGTCATTAATATAGAAGATTCCGCGGGCGAACCTCTTCGGTTTTTTTCTCTTCGATTTATTGTAAGGGAAGACGTGCATTTCGCGAACGCAGTGAAGCGACGTGGAAGGTCAGTCCTCGACGGATTCCATCGGATGCGGAACGTCGCGAACCTTATATGGTTCGGTCTTGCTGCTGGCGGACAACTCCACACACCGCTGCGCTTTATCGAGGTATCTCTCCAGCTCTGCGTTTTGCGTTTGGATCACGTCCACCGCGTTTCGATCCCATTGTATCACGTATCGGGCAACATCGATCTCGCGATAATCTACCTCGCCACGGGCGCTCGTCAAATTAATGGGACGCAGTATCCCGCAATAAAAGTCGGCCAGCCGCCAAGCATAGTTCTCTTGCTATCGCCTTCACTTTGGTGCTTTAGTAAATATAGTCGCAGATACAGTCCACGAGAGACGGGGAAATAGAGAGAGAGAGAGAGAGAGAGAGAGAGAAGTGCAGGGGCTACGTCGTTCCGAGTGTGTATACACTTGAATGGCCAGTGACTCGTTAGACCACTTTCATTGCATGGACGAACAAGCGCCGGCCATGCTGACGTCAGCGTTCGCCGCGGAGACTCCTGTTGTGAAACTTTCCGTCGCGTTAAGCGAACGCCGAGGCGATTGTTTAGCGCCACTGTGCACAGGAGATGACTTTTATCCCTGTTACGCGCGAGATCATCCCGCGTGGGAAAAAGAAAGGCGAGGGTCTTGCGGGTGCTTCTGTAATCGCTCTCGTAGGTCAACTATCACTTTCAGATACATCCGACATCGCTCGTTGCCGATACCTAAATTGGAAGCGACGGAATGATAAAAGTGTGTCGAGGGAAAATTACATGGCTCGACGCGATCGTCCTTGTATTATTTACGTTCGCGTTTACTATCGCACCGCGTTCACTATCGCACTCTTAAAACATATACAGGGTTTCTACTTTCTATAGTCTGTCCCCACCCCTATATTCCGGAAACGGCTCAAAATTATGAAAAACCGCTCGATATATGAAATACATGTTCGATCATTTCGAGGGGCGCTACTCTTTTAAAGAAGTTGGGGGGGATTATCCCCCAAGGGAGTGCCACAGGGGGATCTCAACTTAAAAATTTCAACTTAAATTTTCAACTTGAAAATATAGCGGTGGGGACAGACTTTATAAAAACCCTGTATACTGGAAGTGCCATAGCCAATCTGAACAATGTAGCAAAACTATCTCCAACATCTATCTATTCTTGTCTGTACGAAATTTGTCAGTGCGCTTGCGCGAGATGAAAACAGCATTTAATACTCACTAATACTTGTATACTTAGAACATACACATGTTCTAAGCTTGAATACAACATAATCAACACATGCATATCGCGGTAAAACGTACAAACAAGGATAGATAGATGTTGGGGACAACGGCAATCAGCTATGGCCCTTCTAGTATACAGGGTGTCCCAGACTTACCGTATCACCTAAAATGTTGATAAAAATAACCAGCATGTTTGAAAATAATTTAGAATTTTTTTATTATCTTGTTTGAAGGAATACAACACATAAGTAGTTTTCCAAACCGTGAACGACACATCTTATTTTCAAACATGCTAGTATTTTTTATCGACATTTTATGCAGAACATCATACTTTGTATCGATTGTATTGATTTTCTCTCATTACATGAAAAACGTCATTTGTCCGCGATGCGCTTCACGTCGAATGCTTTGCAGTTCGACACACATCGCGTTTCCGCCCATACAGCACAGAAGTTGCAGCAACATTGCAGCAACATAACAACATTGTCGACACATTGCTGCAATGCTACTGCAATGTTCTGTGCTGTATGGCCGTACGACAATTTAGAAACAATTATCATTCGATATTTGTCGGTTTAAGTAAATAATACTTTCAAGTATTTCTATCGTGCTGAGAGTAAAGTGCCCATACAGCACAGAATATTGCAGCAACATTTCGGCAATATTGTTATGTTACTGCAATGTTACCACAGTATAACTACATACAGTAGCGACAGTAGCTGTCGGTTCCTTTGATGTAGCCATATTCGATCACGTGACGGTCAGCCATGTTGTCAGTTGTACGAGCGCTTAAATTTGAACGATATTAAGAAACGCCGATTGGCGGCCAATATATCGCCATGACAGTCCGCCATATTCTTAGATGTACGGGCGACGCATGCGCAAAAGTAAATCAACTCTCCAATTTTGGAGCACTGTCGCTACTGTATGTAGTTATACTGTGATGTTACTGCAATGTTGCTGCAATTTTTGTGCTATATGGGTGTTGTGGAAGAGCTCTTTCGACATGCGACGTCCCTGAGCGCACGAAATCTTGACAAGCAGATTGATGAACTTTGAACAGTTCAAAAACTATAGCAGCCTCGACATTTTGGTATTAAGATTTTTGTCTTCAAATGATCTCAGGAATCTGCCATTAACAGGTGATACGGTAAGTCTGGGACACCCTGTATATGTTTTAAGATTGCACCAAAGTTTCCGTAGACCTGAGTGAAGCGGCGCCGGCGTCCAGGAGACGCGCGATCTCTAATCTTAACCGCCGCCGATGAGAACACTTTATCGTGGGCGCGTAAACGGCGATTCGCGCCGCTTCCCCCGATTAAATCGTCTCTTCGAATCCGCATGTCTCCCGCGTTACAATTACGCCCGAGCATTATGCATTACGCAAAATTACCTGCGATGCGCGATTCGTATCGCGGCAATGAGTCTCGAATCAGATTGATGGAAGGCAATTACAGTACCCGTGTATCCCTCGTCGCTGTTAATCTAAAAATAAATTATCGCGACGTTACGCGTTTTGCCGGATAGCATAATCACGGACGATTTTACTCGCGGATACACGTTAATGACGCTAATGCGTTGCACGTCTTTTCCATTATCGGACCAGACTCGCGCGCGGTCTTTCCGCGCCACAATGACTACACTCGTCTCATTTACAAGCTTGTGAGGTGAGAAAAAGGCAGAGAGCCTCCATGTTTTACTCAAGAAATTAATCATCGTTTTATTACTTCATTTCCTCTCCCCGTTAAAACAACGTCATTTAAGTGATTTTATTAAAAGCGACCTTGTGTGCAGAACGATCTTTTCTTTCTGTTTGCGGATATCGCAAGCTATTATAAATAACGCATTTGTGGAACTGAATAATCATTAATTTTAATATTCCACGACGATAATATTTCAGTCTTCTAGGAAAGCGTTTCTTCTCTTACGCGAATTTTTATAGACGGTGACGATAGTCATCTGGAATGATCTGACACTCTGTGAAAGGTAAAGACAGTACGGTTCATACATTCTGGAAAGTGAGAACAGCGAGAGGCGATCAACTCGGGCATGACATTTTCGCGAAACTTTCATATCGCGCACTTTAATCGAATGGCGATCGATCACCGATCCAGCATCGGTTAAATTAATACCTGGATGCGAGATACGTCTATTACATACATAACGCGCTGCAAAAATGTTTAAAACGCGTTTGAAATTGCATCGACACTTCTATAAATTACAGGGGATCCCGTCATTAATTTGTTCGCATTAAACGGGGAATATCGGTACAGTGCGATAAATTCTCGCGTTTACGGTTAACAGAATTGCACTTCTTCTCTAATCGTTGTAGTTAAAGAAATGCCCTGATCATTTCACAACGACGCGGCAGTCAATGGGTGCGTTATAGCATTATTCTTAAAACGGATAATGATACCGTGAAGTTGTTCAGGGAGCTTACGGATGGGAGTCAAATTAAATTCGAATCGCGATAAATCATCGCTCGTTGTTACGGATACACCGACTTCGATCGTAATTATGTGCATTACTTTAATGAGCGGTCGCGCACATTCGTTTCAAAGCGTTTCGTAGTTCTCGAGAGTCCGGCACTTTTTTTTTCTCTCGAGCCAGCATTGCGCCTATTTCATCATTGACTTCACCGCAAACGCCGATGATATCACACTGCCAATTGTGGCAACTTGCTCCGTCACCGGGAATAACCTCCTGATAAATACGAACCGTCTAACTGGTAAAAGTGACAGCGACACCGCTCTCTTTTTCCACGCCTCTCCCGGTGTTTACCTAACGCCGGTTATCTAGAATTTTACGTAACTTTTTCCACGATTCCTTTCCCGTTTTTAAATTCCCTTTCCGCGTCTCATCCATTGTGGACTAACGTCATTCCATATTCATGTCGCGGATCGCGCCGATCGGACCTTAAGAGCGACCTTGAGAGAAGCTCTTTCCGGAGCTTGTATATAAGCAGTTTTTACAAGAGTTCTTACTTAAAGAGTTCTATAGTAGAGTTCTTACTTAAGCACTAGATATTTTAATTACTTGCGCCACGTGTTACAGTCGTATTACAATATCGTGCGCGTTGCGCTGTTCTAATTGCATCCGTGTGCGATACGTTCACCACCAACGGCTAACACGGGGCTAAGTCTGCGCTAACAATCCTATCTTATTAAGCGAGAAGATCTAAAACATCGCCTTTCCCCTATTTTCAGATCACAATAACGAGGCACAGCGGTAGCAGCACACACGCAGCCCAGATACCTCAACAGCCGCCGACATGTGAGTACATACTGCAACTTACTTTCTAATTGTCTCGGCGACGGCGATAACTAATTAGGGCGAATCAATTAGACGTTGATTCCGCGTACGCGGAATCGGAAAGAATTCGCGATACACCTGTGTTCCTCTCTTTTTTTCCTTTCCGTCCCGCTCGATTCCAGACGCGTCACGCGGTAAATTTTCTCCCGCGGAAAAATCGCACGTGTGCGGTTCCCCCCTAGTAAAGCCAAATTGCCGGATAATCAGATAAAAGTGGACGCTTTCCACACGATGCGCACTTTCTAATGACGGCACAATACGTCTGATGACAATGATTCGAGGATGCTTGTGGTAACGAAGTATAGCAGTTTGGAAGTAAACGTAATTACTAGAAAGTAATCGACCTCTCATATACATACTTTCTTGAGTTAACGCCCGACAGAGGGGGCGTTATTAATTGCCCGGCTTAATTAATTACCCGGGCTAATTGCCTTGCGTGCCTCAATCAATCAGTCGCGCATTTGGACGCACATGTACGCGAAGATTGAGATTTTATCTGTCCTTGACATATTTAATCGCCAGTGGCGTAGCCAGGGATTAGGGGGATAAATCCCCCCCCCCCCGAAATTTTGGAACCAAATATAAAAATATGAAAATGAAAGCCGAGAGAGAAATGAAATAGTTTTTATTAATGATTATTATAATATTAATGGAAATTAAGAATTCTTAAAACACACCTTAGGAATACAATGAGTGAAGTAAGACTTAACAGTTTGACACAAATGTACATTCACAACAATCTGACTTCTTCAATTAACATAGAGGAGGTACTCGACAGATTATCTAAAAAACCTAAACGCATGCTTCTAGTTTAATATTGTTATCTTATTTAATTAAAAAAGTTATGAGTTGTTCTGTGACTTTATTTTTTTAAAAATCCCCCCCCCCCCAAATAAAATCCTGGCTACGCCCCTGTTAATCGCTTAATTTAGATACTGATTTCTTATTAATGTTGAAATTTCATTAAAAAGCAAACTTGGGATGTGTTAATTTAAAAATCTTTCGGCAATCTCGTCAAATAGTCACTGCAATTAACTATTAATTAAATCTTTTCATTAAATTTAACTAAAAATGAGCAATGTCATCGCACGTCAGCGATAATTAATAGGCGAAGCGAATTATTCAAACGCTTTTCAAGGATCGTACATTAATAGCTGATAAGAAAAAAAGGAATATTTTCTTGTCCGCCTCGGCGCCGGAGGAATCTACGGCCGGCTACAGATTTTTCTTACGTCGGCGAGATGGGGGAGAGCAATTAATCGAGCCGACGGACGGATAATTTTAACGAAAGGGAAAAGCCCGTCGCCGTTCGGAAGAGAGTCTTCCCAGACGGGACCGACCGACGACCTTCCTTGGAAGACATTGCTTTTGCTGGAAGGTGAACGCAGCCGTGCGACCTAGATTCTCATGTGGAAAGGAGCGGAGCCGCGCGCGTACGCGAGAGGAACGGAGAAAGAGTGATACGAGATGTAAACGGCACGAAACGAGATGACGATTACTTATAACCGGGACGGACGACGAGTGTGCACGCCATCGCGATATCCACCGCGGCATTGCATCGCATCGACGCGAATCGAAAGTCCCCGCCGTGCACTTGGCGGCGGACACTTTCAGCCTTTTACCTCACGCAGCCGCAAGCGACCGCAAGTCGAATTTCACCCATCGTACCGGCGGAAATGTGCTCGTCTATGCGCGACGTATGGACTTGCCTTTACCCGCTTATCGAAATCGCAAATCACAAAACCTGCCTTCGCAAAAACCTGCCTCGGTCCCTGCGCGAATCCGCTATGGATCACTGCGAATCGCGCTAATCTCGTTCGCGTAAGGAAAAGTCGCGAGTGAAAATGAGAGTGATATTTTCAGATTTTTTGTTGGATAGAGTTTTCATTATACTGAAAAAACAATCATGGTTGAATTAACAAGATATGTTTAGTTACGCAAATTTTGGTTGAAATAAACAGAATTTCTGGTTATTATAATCAAATATTCTGGTATGCAACCAGAACATTTAGATATGATACTACTTAAAGTTTGGTTAGTGCGTATGTAGTAATAATATTCAAGTATCTGGTTATTATGACTACAAGAGAAAAAGAGTATGGTTGGATTAGCATGATATGTTTGATTAAAAGAGTATTGGTGAAACTAAACAGAATTTTTGTTACTATAATTAGAAAAGAAAATCTTGCGAGACTGCTGCTAGACGCCGTTTATTTCTCATAAGTAAAATTTGTCCAGTTAGTAATATAAGAGAAGCTCGGCCATGTCATAACCATTTGTGCATCGTTTGAGCGTGCACTTAAGACGAGATGTTGTGTCTTTGCAGCAAAAAGCTTTGTTTTTTTTACAAGAAGTAAAATTGCAATTAAATTACAATCAAAAGTTTCGTTATTTTCATCAGAACGCATGCAACCGAATACGCTTGGTTACCGTAACCAGAATGCAATCAAATTTGTCTGGTTATCTTAATAAAAATTATGAATCGTTCATATCTCACCAAACAGTCTGGTTGTTATATCCGTATTTTAGATTAATTTAATCGATTTTTTTTCAGTGTAAATATTGAAGTAACTCGGTCAAGAACATTTCGATAAAACATTGTGGTTGAAATGTGTTTGAACAAGTGTAGTTGAACAAGTGTTTGAAATAACCCAGACAAGATTATCAGAACATAAAACGTCTTATGGGACGTCTTTAAAATGTCTTTAGAACACATTGTCTTAAAAACGTCTTATGTCCTGATTTTGGACATCGTGTTGTCTGGGAAGCTAGCATTTTAAGTTGCACTCTTTGACACAAATCAACATTTTAGTCGAGTAGAAACAAGTGCAAACTCGTAATACTTTAAATACTTCTAGATGCTTCATGAGATGACGATTAATAAGCGAGACGAACACACTATTTTCCTCGTGACAATGATGAATCGAAAGTCTCCGTTGAAGCCCGCGGGCGCTTTCGGACTTTTACTTTTTGTCGTTTGTTCCGCCGGGGCACCTCTTCGCGAGACGGAGGAAAATGAAATTATTCCGTTCTGCCCTGATAAGAAACAAGGCACGTGTCTAGTACATCATATTATTATTACTTTCATTTGTTCTCTTTACAAATGATTTGGCGCCTACTCTTGAACACGTTTATGCGTTGCTTTATGCTGATGATCTTAAGTTATCTCTCAAAGCTAATTTACTTTCTAACTGCTTCATGATTCAACTTGTAGACAAGCTTGTATCTTGACGCGATGTATAAACAAGCTTTCGCTCCAAATGCTCATTATCTCACGTAATTATAATCAAATTTACTATTTATATACAAAGTGAGTCACCTAATTTGACCATTTTAAATTATTCGTAACCTGTTCGCTGTACGAAAAATTGTTACATACAAAATTGCATGATTTCGAGAGGATCATGACATAGTATATGTATTTTTTTTATAAATGGAGACGTTTCAGACATTTGAACGTCATCTTTATTTTTTTTTAATGGAATTGTATGACTTTTTTATATAATATAATTCCTCTAGTTTTGCATATAAAAATATTAAGAGGAAGTTATCAAAAAATCAATAGTTTACATTATTCTGGTATATTTTGTCATGAAATATAAAATATCTCGTAAACTATTAATTTTTTGATAACTTCACCTTAATATTCTTATATGCAGAATTAGAGGAATTATATATTATATGAAAAAATCAATTTAAAAAATAAAACTGAACTTCAAATCTCTGCAATGCTTCCACTTATAAAAAATTACATATGTAATGCTCCTCTCGAAATCATGCAATTTTTGCATGTAACAATTTTTCATTTACAACAAATAATTTATTCAAAACGGTCAAATTAAATGACTCATCGTGTATATATGTGTATACATTTTTAGATATACTCACAAATACACACATACAATTAGTTTTTTTTACTACGATTTCAGATCTTAGAATCATTCTTGATTATCCTATTTTTAACACTTTAATAATTTTAATAACACTTTGATGAGTTCTTTACATTTGATTCAAATGTCTTGATTCAAATTTTAAAGACCCAGACACCTTTAATATTGTACGTAATTTATTTATCCGTTCGTATATCAGTAGGCTAGTGTTATTTGGTCATCTCATCAAAATCATTTGTGCATTGGAAAGCGTTCAGCATAAATTCTTGCACTTTGTGTCGCATAGGATTGATCCGAGTATGTACAAATTGGCTCATAATTATACGCATGTATTTAATTATCTTAAATTACAAGCTATTAAAACTCGCAGACTCATTCTTTTTAAACTCATTAATAGCTGCAATTATTGCTCATGCGCTCTTCAAATAATTAATTTCAATGCGCGCCTCATATAGATGGCTTTGTGAAGTTTCTATTCTCCACTCTTTCGTTCTTAGCGGTTTAGAACTAATTTGTTTGATATGGATCGTATTGCTAGAAATTAAATACTTATTTAAGTGTTGTAAGTGTTTCAAGTATTAATATATCGATTTCTTCTACTGTTGTTTATACAAACATGGACATTCTGTTGAATCTGTCCTAGCTTCCTTTGACATCAGTCTCTCAACGACATGACGCTCGAATTGTCACTTTTGGTGTTCTTCACGATGTGGAACAATTCTGATTCTAATTTTAACCAAACATGTACATCGCTTAATTACACTCCACCTATTATTATGTGCGAATTTTTATATCTGGACACGCAAGACATCTTTCAATCTATGATCTTATCGGAATAATTTCATGACCGAATACATGTCTTGTTAGATTTATTGACGACTCTCCCTGTGGATGGTTTAGACTTCACTTGATAAGGACCCGAAGGGTCGAAACGTCGTGAAACCTTTGTTCACATTTTTGCCAGATAGTCGAATTAATAAAGCACATTTTTGTCTATAATTACTGGCAGACTAAACTATTATTTCTGGTTAATATTTATATAAATATTATTTTATTATTATTATTATTATACGCGTGTTATGTCCAACACTTACAGTTATTCTCTTCTTTTGTTGAGAAGTTACTTTTGCCAATAAATAAATACTACAATTGATTTGTCCACATATTTTTATTACTATTTACATACTCTTTTAACATTTCTTTTATCATTTTGTTCCTAAAGTTACATGTACATTAGAAATCTGTGAATTAACATGATACTCCAAAAATTCATATGTTATATTTTGCGTTACGCACTATTATACCCTTTTTTGTTGTTCTCGAGAGATTTGCATTCCGATTATTGCATTGTAAGGCACTATCACTGTCGGAATCGAGTAGAGCATTGTTTAGCGCCTCTCAAACCGTTGTTTCTGCACTCTCGAAGAGAAACCGCGCCTTCGAAGAAAGTATTTTTTTCGCTCCTACCTTCGCGCATGCGAACGTTCGTTCGCTCTCGCGGAGGACGAAACTATTATTCTCACATGCATTACAATACCTGCAATCGCGTTTCCATATATGCAGCTTGGCTGTGCCGATTACCGCGCTGAACATTTAATTGCCTCAGCGCTCCCCCGGATCTCCCGTTTTATTAAACCTAAATACTTATTACTAGAGGAGAAGGTGGTAATATGGAACCCGCAGATTTTATGGAACCCTCCAATATCTTAATACGATTTAATTGCACTCTATGAGTGACAGCTGAAACTTGTACATTAGGTTGCCCTTTGAGCCGTCAGAGCGTTACAGCGTTTCAGCGTTTCTTTTTTTTTTCTATAATTTTTGTAATAGAAATTTTTTAAAAAAGTAAAATAAAATATTTTTCATCATATATATTCCTTCTATATTAATTCCTTAAATAAATGTAATACTTTTTTGAAAGTTATTCAACATTTCATAAATTGTTTTTAATTTTCCGCATTAAAAAAGTAGGAGGTCCATATTACCAGCACATTACAACATACCACCCAATTGCTCACTTTGCGATAATCTTTAAGCAGCTTTTTTGTAAGTGGAGAATCATTAATTGGACGTTAGAAATGGGTTACCAATAGAGTAAAGAATCTAAACATACCAAGAATAAAAAAATTGAGCTTATAATTTACAAGAAATCGTTAAAAAACAAAGTGGGGTTCCATATTACCACCTTCTCCTCTATCTTATTATCTTATTAAATAAATGTACCATAAAATACTCGTGCATTAAAAACCAAATTATTCCGCTTATCGCTAATACAGTAGACCGACATGCATTAAATACTCATTAAAAGCGAGTTCTCGGAGAAAACATCGTTTTCCGCTAGAAAAAATCACGATCTTAATTAGGCGCGCTCTCTTATTCCAGAGATGTTCTAAAATCACGGAGTAGAGAAAATATTTTGCAGAAAGCGAATGATATATCACTTAAATGCAGTTCCCAATGTTAGAGACCGACCAAATCCCTCTAACGAACGTATAAGTAGCACTCGGAAATCGCTTAATTTCTGAGAGTACGCCGGATTGATATAATAGAGGTCGCGAGATGCGGCGTGAAAAAAAATTCAGGCCGTGCGAATCAGATTGTCCGCGTTTAACGTGGTCGCGTTCTGCGCATTTGAATACGTCGTCTTCTTACGTCCTCGAGGAATTTTTCACACCGCTCGCCGTCGCGCATTTATATGGAAGGAAAGTTGTCGCCACACTCGTTAGCGCGCAATAATTAAAGACCGCAGGTGTTATCGCAGCGGCACAATTATAAGAGGGATTATCAAGAGGAAATCTCTAATTAGGATTCCTATCGATCGACGTTATTGTTTTGCGCGCTTCTTCGACAGACGCGTAGTCGTAAATTGTGGAACTCGCAACTTACGAGTCTTATTATTTTATTTTATTTTAATTCTTCCGCGAGATCTAGCCGGTCGAATCGGTTAATATCTGCCTGTGCGAAACATCTGTTCGCTAGGATTTTTGCGCGGGGCGAAGTATATATTTGCGCGTATACTCGGTGTCTAATATGCAGTCGGTATCTTTCGCGATCAAAGCGACGATTCGTGATAATTTGTCTTGTACGCGGTCGGAATTTTTTTTTTATGGGAAGAGGAGGACTGTGTGGAAAATTATTTGCGGATAAGCTTCGTACAATATTGGAGCCGCGTCGTCATTTATCATGACCTATCTCCGTCGATCGATCTTGCGCCGCTGCGTCGGATTAGGTATTCGTTTAACTTTACGTACCATTAATACGATGTACCGGCGGCTAATGTAATACTTCACGCTTTACCGTTGATTCGACATCATTATCTTTTAATCTGATTTCATCATTACGGCGCACTTATGTCACAGCCGATGATCAATCCGACGCCTCGATAGATTAGACGTGATGACTCGATGCTTTTTTTTCGAGAGATATAGCCATCCGTTCCATTTTTTTGTCCGCGCATCCTAGCCGAGATCAAATTGGTCGTTACGTTAAACGACAGTTGTCTTTCGACCCGTATATCTTCTTTGCGACACGGAGCATTGTTAACACGTTGGTTGCCAAGCCATAGTTGGGAAAAGGCTCCCGACGCCTTAATTTTTCATTCTTGCTCCAGAAGTCCACTGTCAATTTTATTAAGCATTTTCTACGAATCTCTTCTAACTGTAACTGCGATTTAGTTGCAAGTAACTACGATTTAATTGCAAGTCAGGCCAATACGAGTTAACTCGTATGTAGCGTCCTGGACCAAATCGCCAAATACGAGTTAACTCGTATTTGGCAGTCGTGTTAATGTCGCGTTAATGACAGTTATTGACAGTCGGATTCCATTCCTCAACATATGTACTTTCGACAAACAATTCAAGTAATAAATAATAATTAAGGCTCCTGGGTATTCGCCGCGGTCATATTGAAATCGTGACGTCAGAAGCGAGAAATGACACGCTGAAAATTCTTGCGTGCCATTTTTAAATAAAAAAATATTTGGATAAAAAGATACTTAAGATCGCTTTACACTTATAAAATTATCCGAAAACTATCCTTTTCCCAGTTAATAAACAGCCGTAAAATAAATGAGATACGAAGCCTAGTCATGCGGCGAAAAACACACGGTTTGACAACTGTCGAAAGGAGTGGTAAATGTGTTTTCCATCGTACTACATTTCTTGCAAATCTTAGTTTTCGGATAATTTTATGGGTTTCATAAATACGTCGCACGTAACAGCACTAACATAGAGCGAATAATTACGAAATGGTACGCAAGAATAAATTGGGTTGTCAACATGTCCATGCCTTATATAGTTCATCGATTTGCCGATTTGGCGTTGTACTGAGGAGTTCTCGGCTCAGCGACCAGTAGGCTGATTCTGTAACTTTTAACGACAGTGTCATTATCGTTATGTTGTCGTTGCGCAGATATAATACATGGTAAAAAAGCTGCTCAACGACAATATAACGACAACGACACGTCGTTAAAAGTTACAGAATAGGCTTACAGCAGTGAGATTCTCTAACTCGTTATGCCGTATAACGACAGTTATAACGACAGTCGCGCAGCTTTTCTACATGTAAAAAAGCTGCGCGACTGTCGTTATAACTGTCGTTATACGGCATAACGAGTTAGAGAATCCCGATGCAGCCCCTGTATTCTGTAACATGCCGTCGTTACGTGCTCATAACGACAGTTGCGCAGCTTTTCTACATGTAAGCTTTTTTACATGCAGCTTTTTTACATGTAGAAAAGCTGCGCAACTGTCGTTATGAACACGTAACGACGGCATAACGAGTTACAGAATTGCAGGGCAGGCGCCTTAAATCAATGATATACACCGATAACTATCATAGTTAATAAAACAAAATTAGAATGTTGCAAAATATTTTTATCAATATTTACGATCAGAGCTCTTGCTTCGCAGATTGGAGAGATGCGTGTTACGCAGTTACGCTCTTCGGTTTCGAGCTCGCATTCATGTTAATCCGGATGTGGTTATAAACTTAACTGGTTACCGTTGACTTTGTCGACCTCGGTGATAAGTTTCTTTCCGTAATAGTCACCGATGAATACGCGCGAACGCGTACGAAGGTTTGCGCGCGTCCCGCTTGTGACCGTACGCTTATAAATCGGCAATTATCGCCGATGACCCGGCGGGCAGCGTTACGGTAGGATCGTAAATAGGATGAGAGCACGAGGTTATAAATGATCCTGCCTAATGACGATTGCAGGATCGTTAAACGGTCAACCGCCGGCGCGCCGGCGGTTCCCCTTTCGTGTCCCGATGTCCCGTTACCCGCGAATTTATTCCGATCAGTTTTCGCAATCCGTTTACACGCGAAAATCAACACCTGACGCGTGCAATTACGATAGTCCGTAAGTTAGTTGACGGTCGCGGCCCGTTAGTCGTCCAATTAAAATATTTCCTTGACCAAGATTGAAATTGTGTAGAAATTAAGTCCTCCTTTGATTTAATGCCTTAAGAGGAGGTTTATTTTTTTCAAGATATAGATTTTCTTTTTATATCTTTTTTTATCATCCTAAATTTAATAAAAACTCGTATAGAAATTGCCCAAATTTTTGCCGAATACAATATAGATTCTGATTAAAATATCTAAATTTGACCTAAATAGAGAGAGATATATCGCACTACACACACGATATCAATTAAGATATCCATTTTTTATTCCAATTAAGAATTTTCTGTTTAGAATCCAAACAGAAACAACAATGCAGGAATTTGCATCTTTTTTTTCACAAATGAAATCGGTATATTTTTGTGAAGTCTCATTTTTATAGTAATCGAATTCAATAAAATAGAAAAAATGAAGTTACGTATATAAATTATAATGTTAGTTTATTATTTAAAGAATACCTTATTTATCAAATAATATTTGTTTTTTATTTGATTGAAAATTATAAAAAAATATATATATGTATATTCTTATATAAATTTAATTTTTAAAAATTATTATCTGATCTTTTTTAAATAATCAACGATAGGAGTAATAGTTTTAATCCATTTTTATTAAAGTAATAAAAATAAATATGATTTTTTGGTTTAAATTTAACACAATGCATTTTTGTACTCTACAATAAACGTTTTATTAGCCAGTTGTGTCGATCATACTTTATTCTCGTTATTTACTTACTGGCGAAAAGAAGATACCATTATTTTATTACAATGCATTTTTGTTTCAGTTTACAGTTTAAATTTTTGTGTTTGAGGATAATTTCAGTATTTTACACATTTATGAGTTACAAAAGTTGTTAAAATTTTATATTATATTTTGCATTTTTTTAGCTCAAACGCCGTTTATGTTTATTTATTCGGATTTATCTTCTTTATAAATAATTTTATTTGAAAAATTGAACCATTTTGTAATAATATAAACATTTGGATATTTATATTACTGACAAAATAAAAACCAAAAAAAATTAGAAAAACGAAGAGCCAATGAAATCGGATTTCTGTTCGGATTTCTTACTCTTCTGATCTCAATCTTTGTAGATTTTCTTATCAGAATCCATGATTTTTGGGGAAATCGGACTGTGGGTTCCAATTAGAATTCAGAAATTTTTCTATGTGGGAATGATATTATAGAGTATCTTTTTGATCTTAATCGTCAATGACGATATGGTAATTGCATTTCCGCAGCTCATTGCCGTTCGCTTTGTCTTTTCCGTCACGGCCGTGTACCATCATTCGGTTCGCGATGTAAGTCACGGGTAATCCGGGTGGAGGCCAATGAATCGGTTGTGAAGCGATCGTCCGAGCGATTGTGTGCCTGATCGAGGGGGAGATTCGCGGGCATCGATCCGCGTTACGGCTCGCCGCGTTTCTCCCCGGAAGCTCCGAGGTGTCGACAAACGGCCGTCGGAATTAGGGACGCTATCGCGTTATTAAACCAGAATCTGCGATCGCGCGGGGAAGAGATACGGGGGGTATTGTCGAAGGGTTCGCGGCGTTCACAATGGGGGACGGGATGGGAAGAGACGGTGAGTTCAACGCGCGCGAAAGAATCGCGCGATCGGGCCGCCGCCGGGGGATATACCGTTCCGTTTACTTCAGAATGCCCGAACCGATAACGGTATACCTTATGTGGAATCCACGACAATTCATCCGTGCCACACGTTCGCGACGCCTGGCCAGACGTCGTTTGCGTAAGAATCAATTTGGACGAGCGGAGCCGTTAGAACCGTGCGAAACCATCGCATCGTGTCGGATGGCACTACGATCGACGTCTCTATTTCTTACGAATTCATCGATGTTCTAACTATATATACGTTTTACTTCGCGCAACGTATATTTTCTTTCTCGTAAAAATTAATTTTATATATTCTTTAATACTTTATTAATACATTCGCAGCCGCTGACGTAATTGTACTTCATTTAAAAATCTGTAGGTCGTTGCTGCTGACGTAATTTTACGTCATGTTATATTTATAGGGACGCGGATGATTTTATGGTTCGTATTTTATGATTGCAGCAATTATCTAACTTTAAATTGATTTCAAGCTTCTCAAAATAAGCGTTTGAACAAAGTTAAAAATAATTTCATGTTATATTTAATGTAAAAATATTTCATTATTTTAAAAAAATATATTGAATTTTAAAAGTTAATTTTAAATATAAATTATAATGTTAAATTTAAATATAATTAACTTTAGAAGTTTTTTGCATTTTAATATTCCCATATTTATTAATTAAAATTTTTTCTATTTGGATTGATAACGTTTTTTTCTTAAATTTTAAACAAATTACAAACATGATATAAAGCAATTTTTGTCATTTTTATTTTAATGCCAGAATCTTGCGGCATCCAGCTACAGATTTTTGTAAATTGCATGCGACATCCAGCTTTAGATCGCGCATTAAAATCGGCGGCTGTGAATGTGTTAATATTAATTTTTATTAATATTACATCTCTTTATTCTTTATTTATATCTCCTTTGTATATCTTGATCTGGCATAGCTAAGGTTTGTCTATTATTAATGTACAACAAATCATCAGTAATTTTTTTCGTTTCACTCTCTCTTCTCTACTAGAAAAAGAGTAGTAACACAAGCAACGTAATTGAAATAAATTGAGGATACGACCTCCCATTGGAACATCGACGATTACTGCTAACTGGTTAAAATACCTAATTGGCGTGCGCGCGCGAACGCATCTGTCGATTAAAATATAAGATAGTATACCCACGATATAAATTCCTTTTATGAGAGATGAGCGCTGAATTCTCACGAATCTCACGAGGCATGCAAGGGACCTTGGGACCAACCCCGAGGCCAATCGTTGCCTTGTTTCTCAATAATTCTTCGCGATTTTGCCGCGACCAGAAACAGACGCGGCTCCAGGGTCATTAATTATCGAACGAGCATTACGTCGACACGGTAAATCGGCCGGAGCGAGGAGTTTAACGCTGGATAAGCGACTGCGCCGCGAGTGGGAATGCGAGGTCCCTTGTGACGAATGGCGTCGACGGAAATATCACTGCACGCAGGAATCTCCGCTGCGCACCGCCGACCACGGATAGTAAATCGAAGTAATTGCGCCATACACGCGCGGCGATGATTCCGGCGCGAAACACAGCATGCAATTAATATCGGAGTCATGCGATATATTTCGCGATATTTATCATTGATCGAGGTTTTAGGCGCATTCAGTGGCGATTTTAGCGGATGTGCGTACGTCAAAAATTTGCAGCTGTCATTGAGTGTAAAAGTCATCAGGTTACGCAGGTAAACTGGAAACTCGGAAAACCGTACAGGCGGTTTTATTAGAATTTGAATATTTATTTAATTTATATATATATATATATTAGGTGTACAAATAAGTTTCCG
>NJRP01000314.1:45855-65409 GCA_003063835.1 Aphaenogaster floridana
ATTAGTATCGACTAAATTGCGTACAATGTCATCATCAACATTAGAAGGCCGACCGGAGCGTGGTTGGTCTTCGAGATTAAAATCTCCCCGTTTAAATTTTACGAACCATCTTTCACATGTTGGAATTGACACAACGCTTTCTCCAAATACGTCGCAAATGTTTTTTACGGTATTTGAAATGCCTGTTTCTCTCCGAAATTCGTACATCATGATTACACGTAAATGAACTCTATCGATGCTCATTTTCAATTTTAATTGAAAACAACGAAACTAACTAGAATTAAATCAATTCTTGTTTAACTTGAGATCTGAGAGTATGCTGTTTCCAACAGTATGAACATATCAGCGTATTGATCAGTGTTGCCATAAAACTGCATCAAGTATAACATCTATCACGATACCCATCAAAACTTTTGCACTCACCCAATAATTGCACTTAGTTACTTATACATATAAATGAAAAATAAGTAGTATTTTGAGTATCACACGTTAAAACATAGACTAGACTCGTTTGAAAGAGATGGCCTTCTGAAAATAAAAAGTGACGTAATTCGAACAATGGATATTCGTCGTTACGAAGGCCGTTACCGATGCATTGTGCGATAAAACGCGCGGCGTATACACAATAACGATGGTAATTGTACAAACCGATCATTGCATTTTCTCGTGTAATTATCCTTTTCGCTATTTATCCATTTTTTATGAGTTAAACCTCCACATTTTCAGAAAAATTAAAAAATAGTGAAGGTTTTGTTTTCATGCAGAAATCGCGATATGGTAGATTATGCTTATTATTTATTTTCTTTTCTAAGATTTTAATCTTAAAATCGCAAAGTATCATTTAATAAAAAAGGAGAACTATATTACAATAGCTAGACGAAAACATACTAGTAAAGAATTTATTTAAATTCTAAACAATTATGAGAGCAGTGATGAAGAAAATTTTTCTAGTGATATCTAGAAGATATTTATTAGCAGTGAAGATAAAGTTTCATTCTCTGAAGATGATCAAAAAGTTATTTTTATTTATTGTAATGTGAAACTTTAAGCCAAAGTTTTGTTTATTTTTTCTGCGTGAAAAACAGACTTTATGTTGAAACAGATATTTGTTTTGTAATGTTAATGAAGAATGTTTCTTGAAGAAGCTTTGAAATAGTACTAAATCTAAATCATATATGTAATACTCCTATATGGCTAGTGAGGCGTGTTTTCTAGCAAAACACTACGGTATAGCAAGTGCTAGTGCTATCGCCGGTCAGTTTGTTGTAACGCGCAGGCGTTACATTTATGCGAGAGCCAATCGGAATTGATCATTCGAGGCCATATTGAAAAGTACATCACATAAAGTTTGCAGGTTAAGTTTTCTGCTTATTTGAGTATTCCATCGACACTGTCGATGGAGTATTCTAAAAATGGTGAAATATTGTTATCTGTGCAATAGGATACAAAAGAGAAGTAACGATATTTGCTTACATAAGTAAGTTTTACCCATGTTGTTGTTTTACACAAGTTGTTTATATTTTACCGCAGCGCTTGCGCATTTAACAATATTGAACATCTCTCCCACTTTTTTCAAGACAGCCAATAGCCGGGCATCTTCTATCTTTTCGTATTGCTTCTTGTCCCACTCATTGAAAACACGCCCCACTAGCCATAGGAGTATTACATATATGATCTAAATGCTGTAAGTCTTAAAAAAGATATATAAAATATAGGAATCAGTCATTTCATTTGATGCATGAATGTTCCAAAAATAAGACACATGTATCATATATGATACATAGGCGTCTGACATTACACCAGAGAGAGAGAAAGAGAGTGTGTGTGTATCACATGAGACAATAAAAGGGTTAAACATCCGGAAAATGATTACTGACGATCTATCGCTTTACTCCAACGGTCGTCTTCCGTACTCCACCGAAGATAATATGCACGCCATTGTGAACGACAACCAGAGCAGGGAATCTCTTCCCCGTGTAAGGATGACGCCCGGGCGTCAAGGTTGTCAGACCGCATCCGTCGAAGAACCTTCGTGGAGAGACGGAAACGTCGGCGGGGCGTCCGGCGTCGATTTACTATTATTCAAAATAAGCGACCCGACGTGGCTAGCAGCGTAACGAATGATAGGGCGTGCAGCGTCTGTGGAACCGCCGTTGAAGGCGGATATAAAGGCGCCTTCAAAGTCCGCGACGAGTACGAAGATGCAACGAAGCGAGTCGATCGCGCCAAGGCTGCGGGAATCGTCCGAGTTAGAAAAAGAAGGAATTTTCTCTTTTTTTCAATTCCTCACGATGCTATGCAAGTGTCTGATTATACGCGGCAGTCACACCGAAATTGATAATGAATGATTTAGTGACACGAGTCGACACAAGTAAATTTCTAGCGTCGTTTCTGATTTTTATTTAATTTAGACGAGTCAGTGTCATTAAAGTCTCTGACTCTAACTCTGCTTCGGCAGTGAATTCATGGTGGCCACTAAAAAGAGCGAAAAAATTTCTCTGACTTTCCCTGACGAAATTATAATTTTTCCCTGACTAAAATTCAAATTAATAGTCAAGTGCCAATATGAATAACTAATTAATGAAGCTCCGAATTAATCGGTATTCAAAAACATATTTATAAGCTGCTTAATGGTGATGGAAAATTGTATTTATACAACTAAGCCACAGATATTAACAACAAGATTGATTTTTTTTAATTTTGTTGCATAAACGTTTACAGCGAATATTACTCACATTTGGTCAATATTTTATTCACATTTTCTTGTATATAGATCCATCTACAAACGTATATTAACTAGATAGAATATCTTTTATAGGAACTAAAAAACTTAAGCAAGGAACTTTGAAACTTTGGAATAAACAGTAGCGTATAAGCGCTGCGCGGTGCACAGCGCTCATTAAAGAGATGTACCCGGGAAGCAATTTTTTTTTTATCGAATTTATAAAAATGCCGCTTGCGTATACAAAATATTTCGATGTAAATGTAAATGTACTTCAATTTTCAACATTTTATTTTGATTAATTAAAAATTCCCATCATGTGAGAAAAAATTATTCTTTGAACTTTGATTCTTTAATTATGGAGGAATTTATTTCTTCTCGTTTTCCTGACTAATTTAAAAAATTCCCTAACTTTTCCCTGATTTCCCTAGTCATTTTTTAAATTCCCTGACAATTTCCCTGATTTCCAGGTTTTCCCTGACCAGTGGCCACCATGTGAATTGAAAGATAAAAGAAAGGAAAAAAATAGATTTGAATAAAAAATTCTGTTCTTTTAATTAGATATAAATATATATCTTTTCACCATAAACATAAATGTTATATCATTCAAGTGTATTTATATAGGTATGTATATTAATGTATTTATTATATAAGTAAATCTGTAAATTTGCTTTTACAATAATAAATTATATACTTTTATTGCAAAAATAAATTTATTTTATATATTTTTAGGTTTTTCAGAACATTATACTGTGCGCGTTGATTTCCACGTATGATAAATATTTTCCATTTATTGTTTGTTGAAGCTCATTTATATGCTCATTTATATCTGAGTTACTCTAATAATAAGTCGCCACAAGTGTTGTTTAAAGTTATATGAAAAGCATTCATAATATGCACTGCTGGCTATTAAAATTACAACACTAAGAAAAACATGAGATATCAAAGTGTTTTTATGATAGATTATTTATGATGAATAGGGTACATGTTTAAAAGTACAGTTTTTTTTTCATAATTTGTCCATTCTAGTTTCGGTCTAATATGACACGTTTTTTCCATTATTACAATTTTAATGGCTAGTAATAAGTCATATGAAATTGGTTACTTGAATATTCCGTTAGCGTGTTTATTTTTTACAATCACACGATAGCATGGTAATATGAAAGAAATCAGTCAACATAGACAAAGACGAAGATTTTTTTTTTCATTCACGAGAAGTAGCCTCTGTTGGCTATTAATTCTTTTACGAACGCAATATCCGTGCTTCGGAGAGTTAAACGGCGGATGAGGCTGTCGGTGGGAGGTCGAGTAACGAGGAAATCATGAAGAGATAATGAGAGAGCCGGCCAGGGCCGCGGCGCGATGTGATGCGACGCGTTGATCCGCGGATAAGCATCGCGAGAACCGAGGCGGGCAATCGGTGCCTTTGTTCGCGTTGGGAATGACAACTCCGGTGGGGGAGAGATAGATGCCTCGAAAGCACGAAAGTGGGTTGAATCCTTTCGGTCGCCTAATTTCGTAGTCCAGATTACTAAACTGCCGCTTCCTTCCGGTCCCCGATTTGTGCCTCCAACTCCACGTTTAACCGTTTAACACGCCGTATTTCAACCGAGCGATATAACAGAAACGTACCGTGTGAACGCGCGATAAAAGTACGCGACTTTATGGTACCGTTTTCTGGAAACCGAATCGTTATAATACCCGAGTTTCGCGTACCGTTTCTTGAATCGAAACGGTTAAATGGAAGTACGTTTGTGGAAGTACAAGACTGGATTGAAATCCATCAGCCACAGCAATCACGTTTACGGGATCGGATTTGAACGTACGTTTGAACGTACGTTTTTGCCAAGATCACCGAGCAATCTTCCCCTATCCAATCTTCTGCTATCGATCCCGTTCGTAACGTTATTTACTCATATAAAAAGTTTCGCAGAGTATCTTCGAACCCGATAAATATCTTCCGGGAATACTATATCGGACAGTATTGATTGAGTACTTTGGACAGCTCACACAATTCGCTCGTCTTTTCAAGGTCGCGGCAAATTACTCAGGCATCCCAGCACAAACAGTTTCCTCAGAACGCTGTTCATCTGCCGGATTGCTTTTATATACCGTTCCTCGTATCCTCGGCCGGGTAGAAACCGTCGAGATAGTGATTGCCCCTTTCAGAGCCTCGCGTGCAGGAGACTGCCGATGATTTCGTTTCCTAATCCAATTTCGTCGGAATCTCCAGTGTTTCCGCGAAATCTGTCGATTCTCGCGCTACATCGTTCGAGAATATCGTTGCTTCGCAGACTCATCCTTTTGGCGTCGATTTGTATCTTCCAATCTTGTACACGAGTGAGTACAGTAAATACAACAAGTACAGCGAGCGGGATAGCGCAAAAATGGCAGTCTTTCGGTCACACGAGAGTTTTGGAGGCGAGATATTCGAAGGTGTAGCTCAAGTAACTTATCATGGGTCGTAAATCGCGTGATATACAGGGTGTCCTATTTTATTTTTGACAATCAAATATCTGGAAATCACAGAGTTTATGTCAAAATGAGCCAGAATAAAGTATAAAATATTTCGTAAATTATTGATTTTTTTATAACTTTATCATAATACTTTTTTATGCAGAATAATTAGAGAAATCATATTATGTAAAAGAAATTCGATTCCATTTTTAAAAATGACGATGACTTTCATGTGACCTTGAAAAATTGATTTGTTCGAAAATTGATTTTATCATTATTTGAGACTATACGCTTCTAAGACTATATATATATATATATATATATATATATATAATTCCCTTCAAATCATACAACTTTTGTCTGAAACATTTTCTTCGAAAACTCCGTGATTTCCAGATATGTGACTGTCAGAAATAAAATGAAACATCTCTGTATATCGGTTACAGCCTTGTCAAATGTAACCTTACGCGTCTCCACGTACGTAACTTTCTTGCGTAACGCAATTTTATCGCGCGAATCGCCTATCGTTACTCGCGATTCTTCCCCGCGGTTATCCCATTAAAATTTTTTTTTCTTTTAGAATGCTAGCAAACTCTCTGTTAAAGATTAAAATAACCCGAGACGTGAAATAACACGGTGGTGCTTCTAGATTGTGTTGAACTCCTGCGATCGTGTATAAAACGTCCAGGATCTCCTGTTAAGGACGAGATCTCCTTCTCGGTACGCCAGACACGTTCTGTTTATGCATCTAGGACTGTAATCTCGATCACAATTCAGACACCTGGTCTCGCCGGATTCGCACAGTCGCGTAACTGTATATCCCGTGTCATTTGAATTTCTGATTTCGCATGATGTAAATCGAATTTTTAATATTCTTACTACAATAAGAATATTATACCGAAATTGGCGTGAGTAGAATTATAAGTTTAATCCTAGAATTGCACAGGTGAATCTGTGAGAGCCAGTAAAAATTTCAAATCTTTAACATTCTTAGAAATTTGTCGTTTTGAGATTGACAATGCTAAAGTAAGTTACAAGTTGTAAAACGAGAGAGTTCCAAGTCTGGAAGCCACAATATAATACAAAGTAAAAAATTTCTTTTAAAGAGAGCCAAGTAGTATGTTATAGAATCCAGTTAAACAGCATATCATAAGTTGTTCTTGTATTGATGTTGTTGTTGTTGTTGTATTCATTTTCTAATGTGATTCACGAAAATATATCGCGAGTAAACATATAATTATTCAAGCATTATTTATACATAGAAATTCGAAAGGCATAATGCTGAAAAATTTAACTACGGTTTTTACGCAAAAACTAAAATTGAAATTTATAATCAGAATCCATGTAGCAATATAATTTAACATAACAACTAATATATTGTTACAATCGTTATAACAATATCAATCAATGATATGTATACATGCAAAAAATTATCAATTATAAATTATATAATTCTTATATTATATAATTATATAATTACATTTTTTTTCTTATTTTTATGTAAATTAGAAAGTACTAATACTCTTAATTCTTTGTAAAAATTTGATTGATTTAATTACAAAACTTGGACAATTGTATTTGTACATTTTGGTATCTTATTTTATTTATTTTGCCTGAAAAATGAGTTAATAATGAAAAAATTAAAAAAGATTGGTAGACTCTTTATCATCGCAAACATATAATTTCGAAAACTTATGATATTAAAATTGGATGTATTGAACACTTTTGCAGTTTTACTTATAACTATATTAGAACATAACTATCTGTTCTACTCTGTATGTTAGTACGAAACTACAACTTTAATTTAAAAAGGGTTTTAATTTTTAATTTTAAATATACATTATTAATTGCATCAATTATCAAAATTACACAAATTCCTCAACAAGGTCGAAATTGTAAAATCGATTTAAAAAATATATTCTACCTATTTAAATATATATATTTTGCAATTTAGCAAACAGATAAATTTTGATTTTATAATCATATTCTACGACGTCTGACATTCTTCTGGAATAAAAATTCTTCTAGAATAAAAATGGTCAAAAAATATGCACTTTTATTTATAAAAATATTTGGCTTGATTTGAGAAACTCGAAGTACAGTTTGTTCATAGACTTAAAGTTATAATTATTGTACTAAACTTTTTTTTTGCTTTCTGTCCTGATTTACTTCATTTTTTAACTTTTTGCTATTTTAATTATATTTAAATAACAGAGTACCAATATAATTCGCATTTAAATCTACGTCTTCTTGATATTAAACCCCGTTATGTATCAGCTTATGATTGATTACGAGTTGCAGCATTAAATGATTAATTGCGTGGAAAGTAACGGACAAGTTTGTTAAAATCTTTCTAATTACGCCTGGCAATTGCGCCGCGGCTGCGATCATTATCCTGAATATTATGCGACGATGCGACGAATAATTGCCGCGATTATCCCGCCGAGAGAAAGACCGAACGCCTGTAACCTCCGACTTAACGGAAAACGACGGTTCTTGGCACCGGAAGGGTGCACTTACATACACATTTACGCTCGGTTCGTCCTGTGCATCCTTCGTGGAAATTGTACTTACGCGTGCATCTCTTCCGTCGAACGTTACTCGGAAGAGTTCATCAACGGAAGTGCAGGCGCACCTTAAGCATGAGTATCTATAATACGCACGCAATGCAAACGGTGCGGTAAAAGGATTCACGTTTTCGCAAAAGAAATATCTCGTTATTATATCTACTACGATATAAACGATGATATAATATATCATCGTTATATAACGTTCCGCGTAGGAGAGGTTCCGCAGGAACGCCGGTGTCATTTCCGGTCGCTAGCGGGACTACGATGCGGATGATGCGGACGCGAAACGCGTGCAATATGACAGTTATAAGAGACGGCAGGCCGATGGCAGCGCGCTTCGCAGTTCTAACGGAATTCGCTGACCGATCGTTAGAGCCGGTGCACACTTGCATAATTCGTCCCGACTAATTCCAGATCGCCGATCGGAAACTACCGCTATCTAGAATTCTCCGAAGCAAAGCTGCTACCTCGTGATATATATAGCGAACGACATAATTACCTACCCCCGCGGATGAGTTTGCACTGAGAGAAAAATGTATGATGTTTAGAACTATAATGACATAGTAAACAATTATTAGTTAGGAATATTACTTTTATAGTAAGTGTTACCATTTATATTGGTGACAATTACGATATAGGCATAGTACAAGTGAGCCATGTAAAATTTTTACCAATAATTATAATCATTTAAAGTAAAAATATAGTAAGATAGAATATATGAAATGGTAAAAGAAATTGACCATTTTATATAGTCAATACAATTAGAATATTTGACAAATATTTGTACAGGTAACTATATTCTTAGCATGCTTTACTACATACATGGTAATAATAACAAAGGAAATATGATGACTATATACATCCGTGTTCACTCTACTATATTTTGCATGTTTAAATGAACTATAAAAATATGTTTGAAGCCAAAACTCACTATAAAATATAGTGAGATTATTGTTATTTTAACCATTTTTTTCTCTCAGCGTGTATGAAGTTTAAAGAAAAACTGACGGTTAATACGACACTGAGAGAAAAATGTATGATGTTTGGAACTATAATGACATAGTAAACGATGATTAATTAGGAATATCATTTTTATAGTAAATGTTACCATTATGTTAGTAAAAATTGCGATATAGTAAAAGTGATCCAAAAAATATAAAATTTTTACCAATAATTATAATCATTTGAAGTAAAAATATAGTAAGATGGAATATATGAAATGATAAAAGAAATTGACCATTTTATGTAGTCAATACAATTAAAATATTTGACAAATATTGATACAGGTAATTATATTCTTAGCATGCTTTACTATATACATGGTAATAATAACAAAGGAAATATGATGACTATACATCTGTGTTCACTCTACTATATTTTGCATGTTTAAATGAACTGTAAAAATATGTTTGAAGCCAAAACTAACTATAAAATATAGTGAGATTATTGTTATTCCAACCATTTTTTTCTCTCAATAGAGGCAGCAAGAATTAAATTACACACTGAAAGAAAGGCTTGGTTATAAAAATCCAGGCTTGGTTAATGTTACCAAGCACCTTGGTGAAATAGTTTCAACTAAACGTATAATAAGTATTACATAATTTAGTTGGCTCAACTAAACAAAATTTGCTCTTTTAAAATGTTTATAATTATTACAAAATGTTTTGTTATTATTATTATATTTGGTAATAATAATCAAATACTTGAAAAAAAAGTATTACTAAATGCATCTCACAAGTTTATATCAAGAATTTTTTTTTCGGTACATTCAAAGCTAGATGATTAAGTCAGTTTTGTATATTTGACAGTCGGATGAAAGATGCAATTGTTGGCGCAGCAACGAGTTAGAAAGTCGGACTGATCATTGGATGAATACGTTATGAAACTTGACGCTAACGCTAATATCTTTGCGATCTGAGGTGAGCCAGGGGATTTCAGCGGAATTTCGTAAAGATACATCCGGCGATCTCCGCCGAAAATCTTAACGAGCGTTACGACCTAGGTGTTTACGTGGATGCTCGCTCACCAGGGTATTTCCTCTCCGGATTCTCTCCGAACCGCTAGCCGAAACCTTCCGATTTCGCCACGAGAGTTTCTCGCAGCGAGATCTGCGCGAACGAGATGACTCGATTATGCAAATTAATCGCCGCTGAATTTTGGATCGTTAACCCCGTTCAATCGCAATCATATCGCTAGTCATTTACCCGAAAGTTTACATTGCGAATCGTCGTTTTGTCCTCGAGACTGGATCGATTATTTGCGAAAGATCGTGCCAAGTTTACGACATAATTATGATAAAAAATTACCTTTTCAAAAAAAGATAAAAAAGAAGCAAAGAACCACACGCATTAATTAAAAAAATAACTAGATATAATGTCGTGGGGATATTTTACTATACAAAAATATATTTTAAAAGATTAAAAAGCATATAATAATTTTAAGCAAAAAATAATAACATGAAAATATATTACAATATTTGGATATTACAATATTATTGTTTAACGAATAAAATCTTTTCTTCGCCAGTAAATAGATAAAAAACAACAAAATTGTTAATTTAATTCGACCTGACTGGCCAGATGAAAAAGGCACTACGTTTCGACCATGGGATTTGGTCCTTTTCAATTGCGTTGATACAGTGGATTAAATAAGTACATAAGTCTATGGCATTTACCCAAAAAAGTCATCTAAAAACCAAGATAACAGATTATCATCTTGAGATGATACACCTTTATTTAAGTCGAAGGTGTTGTATAAACTACAAATAACGTCGTATAGTCTTCCGCCAGTAAATAGATAACAAATCAAAGTAAATTATAATTATACCAATTCGTGATTAAATTATTTCCATCTCTTACAACTATTACTATTTAACTCTATTTTTTCTAAAATTCGAGAAAGATCTTGCTAAATTTACGACATGATAATTACTATGGTAATTGTGATCAAAAATTACTTTTTCAAAAAACATAACAAAAAAAGCGCCAAATGCAATCGTTAGTTTAAAAAATAGTATAGCTATTAGGTAATAATATTGGTTAATTACATCGCGAATCGTCGTTTTATCCTCGAGACTGGATCGATTATTTGTGAAAGATCGTGCCAAGTTTACGACATAATTATGATAAAAAAATTACCTTTTCGAAAAAGAGGTAAAAAACCCTACGCATTAATGAAAAAAATAACTAGATATAATGTCGTGGGGATATTTTACTATATACAAAAAAATAGATTTAAATAAAAAACATATAATAATTTTAAGCAAAGGATATTAACGTGAGAAATATATTACAATATTATTGTTTAAATCTCTGTTTTCTATATAAAATTCGCGAAAGATCTTGCCAGGTTTACGACGCGATAATTATGATCACGACGTAATTCTGCAATTCCGTGTTTCTTGAGGAAGAGACTAATTCTATAATCTCCGCGTCGCGCGTGTGTACACGCTATAATAAAAGCCGAATGGTCTATTACTCGCGCAATTTTCTACGCGTTTTCCGGGGAATCGCGTGCGCGATTCGCCGCGTGACATTCCCCGCGTCGTCGGCGAAGCGAGTTCGACGACAGGAAGTTCGCGACGTCGCGCGTCGCGTTCGGTCGCGTTCCCGATATCTTATGCCGCTCGTGTCCATCATGGCGCATTAAAATCTCACGCACGAAAGGCACCAGGGTTCTTGCGTAACTGTGCGTGTCTGGTCTGTACGCCGACTGCGGCTCGCTCGGCGTTTCACCGTTCTTACGATCGGTTTCGCTAATTCCCCCGATATCGGCGTACATTTATTACTCCGTGCTTTACGACGCGAATAAGCTTTATATCTCTCGGTTCCGTTAAGAAGCTCATCCGCGTTGAATTTTACACGCATTGTGCGTAATACCTTATTAATGGCGCTTTCATTACGCGTCGCTTCGTATTTACATTACTAATTGTTATCTGCAGTTAATTTCCTTTTTCGGATCGTCTGAGGAGATTTAATGGTGTAGATTGCAGTCGGTGGAATACAATGTAATTCGCAACGGCATTTACGGAAGATTGCTGTTAATTTCCCCTTACACATCTTAGCATCCTGAATTACGTGGCGTGTTCGCAACGACTCGGATTAATTATACCGTAACCACGGGGGTCGCTGAACCGCGGAAGAATTTAAAAAAGTATTGCTCTGCCGAAGGAGCACGGTCAGCTGATTGTGTGAGACGGATTTTACGCGAATCCGTGACACGGCGTACATAAAAGGCGGTGCGTTATTGTGTAACTCATACGTATGTACAACGCACGCTTTGTCTTCATCCTTTATCTCGAAAGATCTAAGCGAGATACAGTTAGGATATACGACCCGTTCCGCGCGAATGTCCTTGCGAAATACAGACACTTCGTAGTCCAGGGGCGTCATTGTGTTTTTTCGGGAGCCCTGGTCAGCCTGGGGACCGGGGGGGGAGGCAAGTTGAATTTTAAAGTAATTAAGTGAAAGGTAAAATTGAACAAACTCAACAAACGATAAATAAAAACAATTATAATTTATTTCTTGTAAGTAATAGCGAATGTTTGCATTCTTAAGTTATGCCTGCTAATAAAAATATTTAATAATACATCAATATCTAAATCTTCGATCATATCGCGATATATATTGATAATATATCTAATCCTAGAATCATTCAACCTTTTCTGGAGCATTGTAGAACGCAAGTAATTTTTTAATCGCCAGAGAGTTGAAAAGGAGCTCTCATTTGTGCAGGAGGAACCGAGTATTGTCAACAATAATTTTACTAGTTTTGTGTACTCAGAGAAAATACCACGGACTTCTGGTTTCTGATGTAGCAATTTTAATTTCAACGGCGCGAATTTCAAAAACTTTTTGTAAATAAAATTTAAAAATTTTTTTGGGGGGGAATTATTTTATCTGTAGATTCCGAGGTATGGAATTTCATGCCTACACGGAGAAAATTTTATATTAAAAATTGCTATGTATGGCAGTAGCCGTGGACCATTGCTGGAATTATAAAAATGTTTACTATGTTATTATATTAATAATCATTAAACTCTTTGGTGAAAACATAGTAAAAATTTTTATAATTCCAGCATGGTCCACGGTTACTGCCATACATAGTAATTTTTAATATAAAATTTTCTCCGTGTAGAGTACAGCGAGGCCTGGTTTTGACCATGGCCACCAGGGCGATAATGACGCCCATGCTTCGTACGTCTGTTAATTCGTCCATTAAAAAAAAAACTGCATTCGCAGCAGCGCGAATTTCTAATTACATTTGCAATTCTGCACATTAACTCATGCGCTCTGGAAGAAAAATCGCAACCAGACGTAATCGAGGCGACTTTCAATTTGCATCATCGTCGCTTCGTTAGGCTATTACTCTTGGAGGGCTATTACTCCGTACATGGACGAAATGTATGTACGGGAGAAACGTGCAAACGTCACGCGGCAGTTATTTCGTAACGAGAACATGTTGCGCGTGCAGTTATTCTCGACTCAATACTATCCGGTAATATAGTTCTCGTTGCTGGAACTGACACCGCGGCGCCGCTCTTTCATCGCGTCCCCGCAATCAGCAGGATCTCGCGGTAGCAATTCTCGCTCGGAAGCGCGTAAGATAAATTTCAACGAAAACAGGATGGAAAAAGGAACGCGGCGAGAAACGCGAAGGCGCGTTCTAACGTCGGGTTCCACGCGGCGGAAGTCGCGTAGCGAGCGTGGCTCGCGTGTCGTTTGCAAATTGCACTCGGGGGAACGTCTTCTTCGACGGCGCCTTTGTTTCGCCCTTCGGGAACTTGACTGAGTCAGAGGCGGAAAAAGAAAAGAATACCTACCGCGCGCGCGCGTGTGTGTGAAAGACCGAGTGACGTGTATACACGTGATGTACGCGAGTAAGAAAACGTGCGCTGTCGCGAGAGAAAGGAAAGAAAACCGAATAAAAGCGACGTCGCGTTGCCAGCGTGAATGGGAAAGATTCGTTAAGCATTTTTAGTCTAGGATTTTTAAGTATTCGGATATCTATAGATATTCGGATATCCGAAAACGGACCAATCTACACTGAGAGAAAAATGTATGATATTTGGAATTGTAATGACATAGTAAATGATTATTAGATTTTTATAGTAAGTGTAAGTAACCATTTATGTTGGTGACAATTACAATATAGGCATAGTATAAGTGACCCATGTAAAATTTTTACCAATAATTATAATCGTTTAAAGTAAAAATACAGTAAGATAGAACATATGGAATGGGTAAGAGAAATTAACCATTTTATAGTCAATACAATTAAAATATTTGACAAATATTGGTACAGGTAACTATATTCTTAGCATGCTTTACTATACACATGGTAATAATAACAAAGTAAATATAATGAATGATTATAAATTTCTGTTCACCCTGCTATATTTTGCATGTTTAAATGAACTATAAAAATAGGTTTAAGGCCAAAACTCACTATAAAATATAGTGAGATTATTGTTATTCCAACTATTTTTTTCTCTCAGTATGAAAACTCAAAACCATATCATTCGGGTAATCCGGATATTCTCGATTTATTCGGATCCGGAATCGTGATCCGAATTATTCGGTTCTGTATTTGAAGATAGAGAGATCTAAATTCAGATGCAAACCTGAATTTAAATTTAGATTTATGGATGGATGGATATGTCCGGAAAGGAAGGAAACGTCAATGCATTCGATGATTCCTAAAATATTTTTATACATATGTAAAATCTACGTATTCTACCGTTCAAAAATATTTGCCCACTCTAATTTCTACATGAAATTTTTTTATGTTTAATTTCTATTCTAATTCTAATTCTGTTATATTCTCTTTATATTTGTAGAATGAAAAATTTTAATCTATGAAACATTATTATTACATTCAATGTCCATTCTTAAAATTGTTCATTAATCTTTTGAAGTTATATTATTTAATTAAGGAAGACAAAGTGGGTTGATATTTTTGAGTGGTAGTGTATGTATATATTACTGAATAGATCTTATTTGTGATGCATAATTTTTTAAGATTCCACAATCTCTTTATTGCGTTATCTCAAGCACAAGATTCCTCCACTCCCATACTTATTGTTAATTGACTGAATCCAGATCCAGAGATTCGAATCCGAATCCGCTACAAACTCAATTTCGGTTCCGAATCTAAATTTACTATGAATCCGAATCCGACTTTTACTATTCGGATATCTCAGAAAATTCCAATTTCTTGATAACCCGAATTTGAAGCGTAACATTTATTCACTATCCGGATAAGTGGATACCGGATAGCGTTAAATCCGAACAAACCTTGAAGCCTTAATTTTTACTTGTCCTGCGTTTGTCGCCGTCGAGACCAAGATTTGGCGTGCGTGCCCGAGCGAATCGCGTCCGAGTCGCCCGGCACGAGAAGAGAGAGACACCTAAAGGTCAAGTACCTTCGACTTCCGGCCCGGCTTGGACCACGCGGCGCGCAAACGCTCCATTCCGTTCCGAGAGTAATGGCATCGCGCGAGATGTCGTGACGGAACCGCGTCATTAGCTAGTATTCTTAGGTATCTATTGTGGAATTGATTCTAGATGATGATACTGGATAATCGCAACCTTGATGATATAATGATAGAATTTGTAAGGGATGTGTCCCTGCGGCTACATGCGATTACTCTTGCCTCAAGCTGGCGTATCTTTTCGCACGAGAATATCTCGCGTTTATAAAATTCAGCAAGAGTACATATTGATCAACATGTCATTTATATGTACGAAAAAAAAGATGTATTAATAGCATTAAAAAGATGTTCAGGCATTACGACTAAAATGATGAAAACTCGCTGAAGCCAATTGGATTCTGTAGATTTCATCATTAAAAAAATTCTAAGTTTGAAGCTGTTTAGAAAGCTTGTTACTGAGAAACTTAAATAATAAAATTACACGTAGTCTTATAGAAAATGGGAGAAAAATTATTATATATATCTCAGTGAAAAATGATGAAAAAAATATGAAATATTTTGCAAGCAGAGCGATTAAAACTACATAATTGTCTATAGCAATTTTTAGCTTAATTAGGAGACTCGTTTTTTTATTTAATAATGTTTATGTTTAATGTTTATGTTTATGTTTATATTTATTGTCTCGACTCGCTTACATACGCTCAAATACAGATAACAAGACTATGATGAGTGACACGTACACTATCGAATGCCATGCAATGTTGCCAAATGCGAAAAATGATTTAACTTTTGAAACTGATTGTACATAAGTAGCTTAACTTTTAACAGGAAAAAAGTACCTGTACCACCTGAACATCCTTGCAATAATTTTGTTAACTCATAGCGTCTTCCATTGGGAAAAACTTGCTTGCACTGGCAGCACTGAGTGTTTGAAGCGTATTAATATGATTGTGGAATCTACTTATGTATTTTTAGAATTTTTAAGAACACATGCGTATATATAATATACATATAATTATCACATATATGTATACGCATGTGTTTTCAAAAATTTTAAAAATACACTGAAAAAAGGTTTTGGTTATAATAACCAAGGCTTGGTGAAATAGTTTCAACTAAACGGTTTAGTGATTATGACGAAATAATTTGGTTAATGTTAACAAATTTGTTAGCATTGTTAATAATTTGGTTAATGTTAACAAATTTGTTAACATTAACCAAATTATTTCGTCATAATCACTAAACCGTTTAGTTGAAACTATTTCACCAAGCCTTGGTTATTATAACCAAAACCTTTTTTCAGTGTACATTTTGTAGATTCCACAATCGTATTAATACGCTTCAAACACTCAGTGCTGCCAGTGCAAGCGAGTTTTTCCCAATGGAAGACGCTATCAATAACAGTATTAATGAAACAAAAATGTATACTCTTATTTTATCAAAATTATTATTAAATTGACAAGATTATTTCCAATTAGACGTAACCTTTAATCATCCAGATGCGGTCATGGTGTGTGACTTCGCTATTTCTTCATTTTAAGATAAAAAAGATCTCTTTTGTTAAACACCAGAAGATATTTTTAATTATTGCCATATGTTTCATTAAAAATATTTTGTTTTATTTCATAATAAAGTTTATTAGTAACATTTATAAAATATTCATTTTGTCAATTCTCTATACTTACTAATAACAAAGTCTGCAAAAAGTTGACCGGTCATATAGCAATCGCATCTGGCTGATTATGCGATATTTTACTCAGCTGGATGGTTAAGGGTTAATACTGTTAATACATCTTTTTTCCATGTGCATTTAATTAGAGGAAAATGAAACTGTTTAACTATTCAACTTGATTTGTTAGCATCGCTTAATCCCCTGAAAATTGCGTTAGAATAATGGCTGTTATTCCCAAAAATTCTCTGAAATTGCGATGAAAAGTGAAGATCTGTGAGAGGCTCGGGCTTCTTTCCTGCCTTCTGTCGTTCCTTTTTCTTCGTCGAATCCGTTATGCGTCGAAAAGCCGAAATAAATTGCGTGGAAGCGTGAACGTGGCCGGTCGTCGACCTCGCGGATTCCGGGATTCTCCGGTGGTCCCACCTCGATATTTCCAACGGCGATCCAACGATCAGGACCGAACGCTGCAAGTAGCGGTGCCATTTAGTTTTTCGCGTGCCGTTAATTGTTTCCCACCGCGAGCCGACGTTCCTCAATACAATGACGCAGGACACCTCAATAGCGCTAAGGAAACGCTCGTCAAACGTGACTTTTGAAAATTGGGACCTTCCGTAATTATCCGAGTTGCACAAGACGCCGGAGAGGGGCAAGATGAGAGAAAGTAAAAAATGAATATAAATAACGTGCTTTCTCAATATAACTGACCACTTTCATATCGCTGCGCTTGATATTTATGCTTAAACGCCTTTTAATACACTTCTTCGTAACCGTATAGAAAAATTTCCTTTGGATTCAATAATGACTTGAAAAAAATATATGTATAGAATATAACTTGCTGAATAGAATGCGTTTAGTTTAAATCTGGAGAACTGCGCTCGCGTACGGAGCGGATGACGAACGGATCTTTTGAATTATTCCGGAGAAGAGTATCTTCTTTCGCAGAAACAATCATTGAGTCGCGATGCTTCACGGATAATGATTGGATAAGATACTTCACGAGCAGATACTTCAAGAGTAGGAAGAGAACGCTGGTATATACTCGACGTGACTGCCTACAAAGTCAGCGAGTCAAGTTCACAACTCTCTCATCATTGTCTCCTTGCGGGCTGATAATGATAATCCGCCGATGATTATTGTCATTACGACTCGCGCTCGGGAGGGGGTATGCGAGACTCCCAATTTACTCACGCCGTGCCCCCCCCGTTCGTCGCCTCGAGGTGGCTCTAATGAATTTTCTGGAGCGATAATCCGCGGCCTCATTAGACGCGATGAATGTGCACGAGCACCGTTTTAATCGCCCGCTGGTAATGGCAGATTTTGCCGATTATGTTCCCCCACTGCACTAACGAGACGATATTTTGCCGCAAGTAAATATAATGTAATACGAGAAATAAAGCAGACATGTGTTTCGTTAAGCTGGGTCTACAATAGAGTGTAGTAAGCTTTAACCCTAAGAAATTGATCAATCACAGTAGAATTTGAGGAAAATAATCGACTGTGATTGGTCAATTTCTTAGGGTTTAAAGCTTACACCTTATTGTAGACTCAGCCTTACGCCGCGATCGCCAATGTAGTAACGATGTACGAGCCGTCCAGTGGCATAGCCAGGAGGGAGTGGGGGGAATTAGAGGGATAAATCCCCCCCGAAATTTTGGAATCAAATATGAAAATATAAAAATGAAAGGTTGAAAGCCGAGAGAGAAATAAAATGATAAATGCTTTAAGGTCTCAAGAAAATTTCCTGAACAAATATTGTTATCTTATTTAATTAAAATAGTTATGAGTTGCTCTGCGAGTTTAATTTTTTAAAAATACCCTCCCTGAAATAAAATCCTGGCTACGCCTCTGGAGCCGTCGTTGTTAATGGCAGCAGAAAAAGCAGCTTTGCAACAGTTGTAAAATTCTTTAATATGATTGGTTTATACACTTAGATGCAGGAAGAACCGAGGGCAAAAACCAATCATATTAAAGAATCTTACAACAGTTACAAAGCTGCTTCTTCTGCTGAACGCAGCCAATGATAATCATTCATATCGCTACGTGTTTAATTTTCATCACTCATCAAAAATACGCGGCCTGACTCTGCAATTTGGCTCACTGCCACGGCTGCGTAATACATTTAATTGAAGTTCTCGTCGCTGATCGTAATTCGATCGCGCGAAGTTGATGAACGCAATTGTAACGCCATGCGGACGCCGCATGATTTCACGCTACAGGGGCAATGCTTGCGCGTTTCGGTGCGTGGATCGCACTTTTATTGCTTAATTAGTCGCAAGCCAACGGCCACGAACGAGTTTCTATCGATCTCGTGGAAATTTTGCCACGGAAAATCGATTGACCGAAGAGAACGATTCGCTTCTCTAATACTTTCGATTGTGAATCACGTGAACTGTCGAGAATTTCGCAACAAATTGAATTGGCGGTTCTACAAATTTATTTTCGAGAAAGTATCTAGAATATATTGCTACAACAGGATTAATAATCCGGAATTTTCGCGTGAGTGAATGTATTCAATTGAATCACAATTAAATTGTAATTTTCCAAAACACATATAATACTTAAATAATATTATATTATATATAATACATAATATTCTATATATATATATGATATGTGTAATATATATACTATAATATACTATATTATAGTATATATATTATAATATAATATACTATATATTATAGTATATATATTATAATAT
>NJRP01000314.1:84325-156151 GCA_003063835.1 Aphaenogaster floridana
TGTGTCGCGTGTTAAATTCAGAATTTTTTTGTGGTATAGAAAAATTAATTCATCGTTCTAAAATTAAAATGAAGGATGATTATACTGAAGAATAAAAATGATCGTTTCATCCTATCATCTTTTTCATATCCTTGAACCGGAAACTTTTGGACTTTACTACATGAACCGTGTGTGTCGCGTGTTAAGCGCGAATCGCGTGAAGCTCGCTCGCGGCTAGAGCGTCGTTGGCATCCTGTTCCAGCGCAGCCTCGGCCGGCACAGGTGGCCTTGACTACGGCCTTGCGAATGCATCGCGTTGCAGTTGCATACGCGCAGACACGCGTATGCGCGTGCACGCGCGCGCACGCGAGCGGTAGCCGGCGATTAATCGAACGTGGTCGAGTTATTACGATCGCGTAACGATCGGGCGACGGGCTTTCGAAGTTTCGCAGGGATACAAGCTTCGCGTAGGTATGATTATCGCGAGTATCGCATTAGGCATAACGTGTGTAACGACCGGGCGTCTCCACGGCGATGGCGTCAAGCTGCTTCGCGAGAGGCCGGGCACGGTCATTCTCACTCTCTTAGCTCTCGTTCTCATGCGCTCTGTATCTTCACCCGTAAAATCGCGATCTCGTTCTCTCGACGGAAAATCGCTCCGCGCGGTTTCCCAGAAGTTTCTCGGAAGCGCATTGCCCAACATCGAGATAACGATTTCCATTTTCATTTTCCCGCTCTCTCGGCTACCCGGCTAATTCGTTACGGAGTTTTCCCACCCGGATACACGAGCCACTTGGCTTGAGAACGTTTCACCGATCGGAGTCATTATTCAAATTAATGCGATGTCGCAGACCCCGACCGTTAGAGAGAAAAGAGAGAAATAAGTCCTCTAAGTATATGTTCTCTACGTAAAAAGTAGAGATAAAAATAAGGGTACAAGATATATGCGTCTGCTCGTGAAGAGCTATTCGTTTGATAAATAACCAAGTTTACCGCAC
Source organism: Aphaenogaster floridana (assembly GCA_003063835.1). Taxonomy (NCBI): domain Eukaryota; kingdom Metazoa; phylum Arthropoda; class Insecta; order Hymenoptera; family Formicidae; genus Aphaenogaster; species Aphaenogaster floridana. Next base: position 85,303 of record NJRP01000314.1, read on the forward strand.
ACGCACACGTCGTGCAGGTTATTGAATTTAATCTCTACGCGTCTCCGCGGGGAAACGTAAACTGCGAGGTATAAACGTTGAATATTCGCGATGATCATTCATCCGGTTGGCGTAGCGAGATAATTAAAAAGGCCAATAAGTCGAAGAGGCGTTGCTATTGTTCGACGGGGAGCAGCATCCGTCTCCTTCCGACGGAATCCGCCGGTATATCCCGCATCGTATCCGTCTACGCAGCAGGCGGCGCGTCCTCTCGCACCACCGCCATTAAGCCGGGGCGAACGGTGCCCTTGCTCGCGCGGGGTACAGAAAGGCCGGATAATATCTTCCTAGTAGTGAGGTAACCACCGGTTACAGGCGAACCGCCATTCCTCTCCTCGAGGCCCAATTAAATCGTAAAATCGTAACCCCGAGGCTTGGAAATTGCGCGCTGCTTTTACCCCCCTCGCTGGTCGCTTCCCTTAGCGACAGTTCTTTTTGCTTGACTTATCGTTCTAAGGGTTGCGTATCCTACCCTAACAGCACATAATATTCCGTACATCCATAGAATGTACTAAGAATATACTTAATATACTGAAAACATCCCTATAATATCCTTTAGATATCCTCCAAACATTCTCAGAATCTACGTGTGCTGCTGCTAGGGTACGGACGGCGCGATCGATGATTAAGAGGGTACTTTAGTTTGACGGATCAAAAAATCGATTTTTTTATAGTCTTTCAATCTTTATACTCTTATGAATAAGTCCGCAACGCGATTTGATGAAATTCGAACAGTTTATCGGTGTTTTCACGCTTTGAAGAACGCGGCGTATGTGTATAAACGTTTTTCTCAAAACCATGTTTTTCAACTTTGTCCCAAGCTTTTCTCAAAAACTACTCAACCGATCGACTTCTGCCTTGAAGCAAAATGTTCGTAACATCTGTGACTATGGTCGGAACTAGGATTTTTTCGATATCTTGAAAAGTTTTTTTACAGCTTGCAAAAATCAAAAAATTGTGCAAAATTTAATTTTTCATTTTTAATGGGCCGCTATTTTGTTCAACGTTGCGATAAGTGATTTATCCTACCATAACCACATTTGTGCAGATTAAAATGAACTGGATCGCTGATGTCAGATCAGTATGAGAGACGCAACCCCTGGGACAGGGTAAACAGGATTTTTGTAACACGCTGTGTTTAATAAATAATATCTCGATTTTATATTGACAATAAGAACAAAAATTAAATTTTTTGTAAAGATAAAGGAGTAATAAACAATAAACATTGTATATAAAATGCCTAAGTAGGTCTCTTAGGTATTTTCAGTTCCGAGCATAAAATTCGTAAAAATAGCCTTTAAAATGGCCCTCAAAACTAGAATACTCCCTTAAACTCGAAGACTCGGAAGTTTCCCCGAGGAATTAATTCGTATTACATGCATGAAAAAAATTATGTTGACTGTGTTGCAATGTTGCATTAACAACATTAAGTCTAATCAGAAATAATTTTGTTTATTCAATAATAGTAGATATTAATAAAATAAATACGTATGCGTTTGTTTTATTAAACTGCTATTGAATTAACAAGATTCCAATTAGACTCAATGATATATAATAGATCGTTTTTCCGTGTACTAAAGCAGATTTTTATTATACTCTATATTGTCCAGGAGATATTAAATATATGTTCCTGTGATATCATTTTGTTGTTTGTCCTTGAATCTTACAGCATTAAAATAATTTTCATTTGAGATATTTAAACGAGATCGTAGATACCGCATGGAAACGTAAATTAGATATGGTAATTCCCCTGGTTAAATGCTTTATAGCCGTCACGTCCAAACAACACTCACTTACAATTTTTCTGATGGTTAAAATACAGACTCGGAGATTATGAACGTGTAAGAGCCCGTGATATCCTGCAAAATGTACAAACAAAGTCTCTCGAGGATCAACGTCACTTGAGGCATGGGCGGCTATAATTTTGCGCTCTTACGCGCCGTATAATCATTGGCGTAAGGAAACGTCGTGAGAAAGGACTCGTTGATGCGCAACGTGGTCATCTCGCGATTACCTTACCCACATGCCGTCGGTATATCTTTGGAAACCGGGAATTAATGGTCGACTTTCACCTCTTTCGTTTCACCCGAAACGAATGGCGACTTCGCGTCCCGCCCATTAAACGTCGCTATCATTGGCAAATTTTTTTTAATGCCTGTTATTCTTTAGAGTCCTATCGTAGAAAGGTATAGTAATTACAGTATATACGGAAAGAACGATTTTGCTGAAGTATAGAAAAATTAAGCTAGATACAGATCTGAAAATAATTATGTGGACTATCAAAGTAATTATATAGAACGCTTTCTCAAACACGATGATTATGTTGCAAAATGTTTTGACACTCTAAGCCTGATATTTCATGTATCTCACGACAAATTTTTTAAACGTATTGTTTGGCTACAAGATAGAGACTCGAAAATTTCTCTACCAGGAGCCAATCAACATGTTTGAAAAATTTGTTGTGTGACACATGAAATATTAGGCTAACAACCAGCACATTCAATGTAATCATTTAGATGGTCCAACATAATTATTTTTACATCTGTGTTTAGCTAAATATACTTTTAAATACTTCAACAATACCGTTCTTTTTTTCGTGTAGCTACGATCGGAACGATTGTGACAACAAATCTAACAATACAATATACACTGTTAATTCCTTTGGGTCGCCACTGCTCCTACTCAATATGTCGTTAATTTAACTAAACAATGGTTAACATTTTATTTTTTTTTAACTATCATGTGTGTCAAAATGCAGTAGCGACCATAGGCGCCCTTACAACTTTTTTCAAGGGGGGCAGAGTGTAAAACTTAGGGGTGCCAAACGAACGTATTTTCAAATAATATTTTTTAAAGAAATATTTGTGTAGATTTTTACTTTTAATTGTATAAATTTCAAACAAAAAATTATCTGGTTGTCAATAAAATCATTCTAAATTGAAAAAAATTAAAATCCAGGGGCATGCCCCTCTTTGCTCCCTTTCATGGGCGCTCATGGTGGCGACCTATAGAATAGCTAAAAATGACTGAAATTGAAGTTAATTTGACGCTACGAATTTAACAGTGTAAGATGCTCATTTAACACCAGTAATATTAAATTATACATCAATTCAATATTGTAAAATTACATTCTTAGCTTTGGCAAAATTACATTTCAAGATTGGATAGTAATCGATGCGTGGTTTGAAAACTAAAAAATAAAATGTATAAAAAGAGCTGACGGAAATTATTATTATTAGGCACAAGATCCCGGTTGATGACCGCAAATACTTATGTGTTATATCGGTCGCTATTTAGTTATTAATAATAACAAATTGTTTCTCGCAACGGTGAAGTTACATCTTCCAAGTTCTGCTTCTTCATAATTTCATAATGAATATAATTTAACGATTCTATATGATTAATGCGTTTCTTCTTCTCTTAACAGTTAGAGACCTCGATGCGCTCCGTCAAACGCCGCAAGTGGATGCGTTGCAGACGTAACGGGCACGCGAAATATTCTGACAACTCATAACGTCGCGTACGAGATGCAGAGTAATGACGAGACAACGATTGTCGTGACGGCCACTTTATGTATGATGTATGCGTCCAACAGATTTAGCTAACGGACGCCTCGCGTTTTTTTTTCCGTTTGGTTCCCGTCCGCGGAATAAAATCGGAACGAGCTGTTAGATCGGGGTGTCCGATTCCCCGAGGTGTCTCGTCCGAGGCCAGCCGCGCGCACACGAGTGCACTATAACGACCTTCCCTCGTCCGTCTTTTGCGCTTTGACAAAAAAGTCGCAAGTGGCATTTTAATGCACGCCGAACACCGCTCCTCTGTCATGGTGCGTTACGGCCTCTAATAGTAACACCGTTACGCCGCCCGTTACGTTTTCACGACGGCACGGGTTCGCCGTACCCACCGCCGGGAGGAAAAGACCGATTCACTTCACGATGCGTAAGCGATAAATGAAGATCGCGAGGAGTGATGAACGAGATCCGTATCAGTCGCATAGTGCCCTCTCATCCTCCGCTGACGATCATCGCCCGAGCTTTGCGACGCCGACGCTCACGTAGCGCCGAGCGTAACGTTTTGCTCTCGAAACGTTCAACTTGAAACTCGATCCGATGTCCAATTTAATTTATCTTAATGCGCGCGACGTGGCGAAAGATCAAGGCTACGCGAAGAATGTGAATGATTCGATCAAGGCTCCTCGTGGAAGTCGGTCGGTGGATGAGAGCCACTGTTGCATACGTGACGACTGCAAGATTCTGCGAACCTTGTAAGGGTCGGAGAAAAAGCTGCCCGCTTTCTGCACACAGCGAGTAAAGCCGAGACGCTGCGTCCACCACGACAACTCCTCTTTAAACGACCCATTGTTCTGCGGTTTAAGTCGCGAATTTGAATGCGGCCTTGCTGACTTTCCATTAACCCGGTGAATATTCGACATACGTCGCTTTGACGTCAGACCGACAATTTTAATTGACTTTCACTTCTAAATTAACAAGTCAAATGAACGACAATGGCTCGAAGTAGCAAACGCGATATATTTGTATCTTCAATGCGTACCTAATTGCTAAACGAATCATCGATCCACGAAAATTTAATGGCAAACGTCGCAATAAGTCCTATATAATAATAAAGAAATAAAGCATCGCTTTCTACACGGAAAAAAATGATGTATTAATAACATGAACAAGGCTATGAATTGTCCCTTAGTCTAATTGGAGATAATGTTGTTGATTTAATAACAGTATTAATGCAACAAATATACAGGATGATTTTAAATAAGTATGAAAAATTTTAGGAGATGATTCTTTGTCGAAAATTAAGGGAGGCCTTTCATATAAACATATACTCCTATATCCCTTTCTAAGGAGTTACACTCCTCCAAAGGGGGAGGTGAAAATTAGAAAATTTATTATAATTTTGTGTTGCTTTTGTTCCATTATTTCCAACATTTACTATAATTTTGTTTTGCTTGCTTTTTTATCCTAAAATTCAACTTCACGTAACTCGAAACCTATGTCATTTAGCACTGTGCTGTGCATGATAATATATTTTTTCTCTTGAAAACTGTTGGTTTTATGAAGAAAATGAAAGAAATAAAAAAGTTTCTAAAAGAATCAAGCTTTCTAACGCATATTTTCAGATGATCACATTCCGGCCTGTTGAAAAGTTCTAATAAAAAATTGATTAGGGGTTGCTAGTTTCATCCCCTTATAACGATACGGATGGATTAAAAAAATATTATTAAGTATCCTTTTTACTAGTGGAAAATGTTCACCAAATTTCATTTTTATAACTTGTCCAAAAGAGTGACCGCAAGATGTTTCCCAATTTTTTCGTACTCGAATTTGTGGTCATGTTTAGCATCAAATAAAAGATCTCGTTAAGCTGATTACAAATATATCAGTGCCAAAGTGTACCTCCTTCCCATTCCCGAGAAAAATCCTTTGAATCACACATTTTTTAAGGATTAACAGCCGTCAGCTGACCTTTGGGGCCCATTTTCTCGGAAACGGGAAGGAGGTACACTTTGGCATCGACATATTTGTAATCAGCTTAACGAGATCTTTCATTTGATGCTAAACATGACCACAAATTCGAGTACGAAAAAATTATGGAACATTTATGGGCATTTTTGGGGTCACTCTTTGAGACAAAAAATAAAAAGCTACAATAATTTTCACCTCTCCCTTTGGTGGAGGTGTAACTCCTCGGGGAGGGATATATAGGAGCATATGTTTAATAAACATTGTTTATATGAAAGACCCCCTTAATTTTCAACAAAAAATCTTCTAAAATTTTTTTAGCACTTATTTAGAATCTGTATATATGGGCTTTTATTAAAATATTGAATTAACAAGATTATTTCCAATAGACTTAATGCTGTTAATACAACGTCGTTTTATTTCTCCGTGTACAGATTTTTGAGGAAAATTTTAGCCGAGAGATACGCGGTTTCTTTCTTCATGAGAGCCACTGTATACAGGTACGCGGTGCTCCTGAGAGTGTATTGGATCAGCGTATAGGTCCTCTCAACCTCGTTGACCTCTGACTGAGGGCGAGCAGGCACCTCGTCTGGTTTTTTTTCAAGCCAGCTGAGGACGGCTGCTCGCAAGGATACCCGCCCGTAACACTGCGGCGAGACCGGTCTCCTCTTTTACCGAAGAGACTTGGCGCCCCTTTTCTATCTGGCAGCGCTCCAGTGCCATCGATCCTCGTCGCACCGAGTCCGGGGGGGACAATGCCGGCGCCGAGACCGCGAGCGTCGTGCCGCATTATCCCAGAATACCGGACCCCGAGCGTCATTCCGGCGTTTTCTGCTTCTTTTTGAGGCCTTTATCTCGACGGACGACTTGTACTTGACTCGCCTCTCGAGCGAGATCCTCGAAGCGAGGCTGTCTCGCTTGACTCGCCCAGAAAATCAGGCTTAAATAAGCGCTTTATTATTTCGCGTTTATCACCGGGGGAAATATTAGCTAAACGATCGTTTCGGGAAAGCGTGTAGTGAAGCTTAGAAATTGCTGAGTTTACGGGGTAACTCTACACGATAATGCCCGAATAAATACTATTATCCATGAAATCACATAGACGACCGAGAGAGGTTTTCATTCGCGGCATTAGCGTTATCGGATACCCGGCTCTCCCCAGGAAACGATCCATAGTTGTCGGTGTGACCGACGTTTCCCATAAATCCGCTATCCGGATAGGCTATCCGGAAGATCAGAAACCTCGACCCGGCCAGCCGCGGTCGAGGTTCAGGGATTAAGTTATACGTCGTGACGTTCATAGCTGGGATTTATGCGCGATCTTGGGCGTGCAGGAAGTGCACAGTCGGGACGGGGGGAGGGAGACGTTCGAATCACGGCAGGGATCTCTCCCACGATTATTCAATACTGACGCCCGCAGAAGGGTTTCCGCGTGGTCCCGATGGGCACGCCGTAAATAATCGCGGGAACGGCCATTCAATCCGCGCAGGCAAATCCCCGGCGAGGATGTTTTCCGCGTAGAAGTAGAAGCCCGCTACCGGCGTCCGCGTGCTCGTAAATGCGAGCTGGGAAAAGCGGGCGCGGCTCGTAAACACGCGGCATAACTCACGGCCCGACTACTTTCCGAAGAAGCGCGCGTCGGATGGCTCCGACCGGTCGATCCTCGTGTTCGTTATCCCGAGGAATTCGCCCGCAGCCGCGCGCGAAGAGTGCCGGAAAGAAATCGCGCGCGAAGATAGAACGCGGAACGTTTATGGCGATTTTACCCAAGCCCTCCGGGCAACGCGAGTTGCCTCTGCCAGTTTCCTTATTCGCGGAGTCCTTGCGAGGTTGCGCACCAATCTTGCATGGCCTAAAGCGGGAGTCTTTTAGCTACGCGTAATCGCGCTGCCGCACAAAAAGTAATGATAAAATAGGATAAATTACTTTAGGTATTTAGAAAAAGATGATGTACAGACTGTCTATCTGGAAAAATGTTCAAAACGTGAAATTTGAAAGAGAATTTTTTCTGTCGAGAGAAAACTGGAAAATTTCTGTCGTAATTGTCTCTTCGAAATTTTATTATTTTGCGAGTGCTACATTTTTATATTAAAAAAAACTATTAATTTTTTGTTGGAAATTTTTAGATAAGTTATGTTTTGTTTAAAAAAATATCGTTTTAACATTTAAATATTGACAGTTTTTTTATTGTTATAGCAAATTCTATTTATTCTATAAATTCTTATTATATTTCTCTAAAATAAAATAATCAACATATTTTATATAATTTATAATGTCAATGTTATGAAAGTCTTTTATTTCTTTTCATTGCTTGTTTCAATCAACAAGCTCCTAATTTTCTTCACGTGATTGTAAGTAAGAAAGAACTAAGAAATCCAGATAATAATTAGATTTATTTTTAATTTGCATTTAAAGCGATCCTGTACCGGTCTGTATTACCGGCCGAACGCGATATTTTTTCTACACGTTTTTGTTGTATTGGTTTTACAGATTTAGAGAAATCCTTTTCCATAATTAAAGTATATACTCCAATACAAAACATAGCGTCCGACTTTATGACAGAAATTTAAAAAATTTAAGAAATTCGGATATTTTTTACCGATGGAGGTGTCATATATGTGACACATTTGCTTCATATAAAAGTTCTGCAGCAAAAAAAGATTAGCGTTTAATAACGGTTATTAAACGCTAATCTTTTTTTAGATATCTGAGCCCAGCTCTAAGAATTTTACGTTGATTCTTGGTGTAATCTGCGTATCATACCGTTGCCGTTTTGTAAATACAGGCTGCAGAACTTTTATATGAAGCAAATGTGTCGTATATATCGGCCGGTAATACAGGCCTATACAGGATCGCTTTTTGAACCAAGAAAAGTGTTTAAAAAATCAAAAAATTTTATTTCCAAGATTTGAATATAGATATCTTGGATGTAGGAAAATTGTCGGAATCACAGCGATACGAAATATATTTGAGATTGGCGTATGAAATGCTGTTTTTGTAATTTAAAAGATTTCGCAGACTACACTCCAGCTGTTCCCAAGGCGATCGCTAGGATAGCCAGGTGAACGTAGGAAATGAATGTAATTATTTTCGCAGGTAAATGTCGTTCTCCGTGAGCTCGTAAGCAAATCGTATTATCAGGCTCTGTAATAACGCTTATTGCGGGCGTTGCATTTCGCGCAATTATATAAACCCGCGTGTCTAAACGAAAAGTGGTCACCGCTTTAATGCCAACCAAGTTGGTAACCAAGGTCGTTGGTAACCAATCTCGTAAGCATACTTTCTTGGACAACGGCAGCAGCGGCCGGTGGCTGGGTACCTCATAAATGCGCTGCTCGAAACGCGTCGTAAATATTTGCCTACTAGTTGCGAGGACCGTCAGAGTTCAGTCTGACTTCACTTCGAGAAGAATCAGATGTTTTTCTTGACCAACCGTAATGTTGGTCGCAGCTGTCGCGTTCCACGATCATTATTCAAGCGACGGTGAATAACGGTAACCCGGTCTAATAATATTCACGCGAGAGCATTATATGAAGACATTAATAATCATGAGATCATCGATGTTTCTAGCTAACAGGCAAAATATGTACGTCAGTATTTTCATACATATTCATACAACAAAACGCCCGTCATTCTGCTGGAAAGGACGAGGCTTCAAAAAAAGATCCCAAGGCGAATTAAAGAACCATCAAGCCGATCAAGATTCAAAAATGAGGAAGAAGGAACGAGGTAGAAGTTAACTCCGAGTATGCTGAACGGGACTGAAGGAAGGGAGGGGGGCGAAGGGGGACGGCATAGAATGCGAGAGAGATGAGCAAAAGGACAGAGCGAACTCGCGCGAGAGATGTCATCTCGGAAAAAGCGGCGAGAAACGGAGAAAAGCGCAACTCGACAAAGAAGGAGAATAATCATCGCGACGGCGGCGCGACTACGCTGAAATCATTTCCTCCGAGATTCTCGCGTCATTAAGCTGGGCGGCTCGCCGGCCCGGTATCTCCCTTCGCGCGTTCCCCTTCCTACTCTTCCTTTTCGTCGTTAACTCGTTTCTTGCCCTGAACTTGAATCCATTTTTTCCCTTCAACTCCGCTTCCACTTACCTTCCGTGTTCCATCCGTTCCATGGACCTCCCTCCGGAGGTGGAGGAGGAGGAGGAGCAGAAGGTTGTTGCGAAGCCACGGTAGCCGTATTTACGCGATGACGAACTGCCCGTGTCTGCTTGCCTACCTCGTGATAGGAGAAGGCAATTGGAAGTAAGGAGGATTCAAGGGAATTGTAGTTTCGATGGCTAGCTCAGATACGATGTTACGGAGGTAAGGTGTAATTAGATAATTATTAACTACGATAACTCGCCGATCAGGATGATACTTGAGGGAGATATACTTTCAGTGCTCTCATAGTAATCTCCCCTACATGCACGCTTCTCCGATCTCGTATAAAATAATACGTACGCTCTTGAGAGAGAGAAAAGTAACAGAGATTTACTTATCGAAGATGTTTTATCAACAATGAGAGCGAGTTTCGAGTTTTGTCGAATCGATTTGAATTTCGATGATCGTTTCGCAAGTCTATAAAGCGTCAGCGCAGAGACACGCCCAGCACCTCATGTAGGTGCACATTGAGCGTGAAAGCGACAAAAATACGCGGCGTGTCGCGACGACAAGGCCATTCCTTGAAAAGACGTCGGTCATCCAAAAACGTCGATGACGCCGACGTTCGTTCGGCGTGAAAGTGCGTTGCAAAATCACAACGAACTTTGTCAGCCTCTCGATAGTAGGAGGCGGCGACTCGTGTTGAAACTCGTGGGTAGTTAGCTTCGCGGGGATTAACCTCGCGGAATCTATAAGCCGTTTTCTCGCAGCGCTCCTCGAAGGGGAGATGGGTGCCGCACGTGGAAGATCCGAGTTAGACGTCACCCGAAGAGGGGAATTTCGACGGTGGGCGAAACTCGATTTCTTTTTGAGAAGCGAGACTCGCAAGGACACGCGGGGGAGGTAGGCCGCAATGTCTCGTTGGATAAAAAATACTACCTACGCGAATACCAGTTTTGGGATGCCTCGCCCACGCCGTCGACAATTCGACTTTCGTCTGGAAATTAGAATTAATTATCCACGTTGGATGATCCTGCTTCTCCACGCGGACATACCCTCACGCCCACGTCCGTCGCGCAACACGATCGTCGTGTTCAAGATCGTCCCGTTTAAACTGTACTTCATTGATTCCCTTTTAACAATTTCCCTTTCTTAACACATTCGCAACCGCTGTCGTAATTTTGCGTCATTTAAAAATCTGTAGCTGGTTGCCGCTGACGTAATTTTACGTCATTTTATATTTATAAGGACGCAGATGATTTTATGATTCGTATTTTTTTATGATTACAGCAGTTATCTAACAATAAATTGATTTCAAGTTCCTCAAAATGAACGAAATTAAAAATAATTTCATGTTATATTTAATGTAAAAGTGTGTGTATTTCATTATTTTTAAGAAATATATTATATTTTTTAAAAGTTAAATATAATGTTAATTTTAAATATAATAAATTTTAAAAGTTTTTAAAATTTTAATATTCCCATATTTATAAATTACAAATTTTTTTTATTTGGATTTGTAACGTTTTTTTTCAAATTTTAAACAACAAGTGGTTATAAACATGATATTATGAAGCAATTTTTGTTATTTTCATTTTAATGCCAGACCCTTGCGGCACCTAGCTACAGATTTTTGTAAATTGCGCGCTGCTCCCAGCTTTAGGTTGTGCGTTAGAATCGCTGGCTGCGAATGTGTTAATAGTCACATTTTTATTTAATGTGCAGATGCGCAGACACAACAAAACGGGCATCAGCAGTATAGCTGCCTCGTTTCCGAGCACGCAAAACACACATTACGCAAGAAGTTATAAAAGCGCGATCTCTGACAACGGGCTGCGGCCTCGTCATTCTCTTAACGTATCCTTACGTCACGACAGATGTCACATGCACGTCGCGCATCGCGTTCTTACCTCATTGCGTTAGCGTCGCGAGCCACTTTTGAATTTCATTGACACACTTCGCGTATGTAAAGCCAGGCGGTGGTTTTGCCAAACCGCGATGTGACACGCGACACTATACCGATTGCATCAACAGGGATACCCGTTTCTCTACGCCGCTACGCATTGCAATAAGTTCCAAATCACCAACTAAGAAACATTACTACTTTTTTGTTCTCGGTGTTATGAAGGAAAAACTTTTACATAACATACGAGGTTTGATCATAAAGTTCTCGGAATTTTTTAATTTCGCGCGCTATACGTATCCGATTGAACCTATCTTTTTTTCTGATATTGGTACACATGTCCATGACATGTGGATCAATTTTCAGCTATACTGAATGGGTTGTTTGTTTTTGATAGGCAAATAAGTAAGACGCATTTTGGTGTACTCGGCGATTTTTTAAAATGACAGAACAAAGAATTTGCATTAAATCCCAGGTAACATAGAAGAAAGCAACAAGCATTCTACATTCCAGCAACTGAGAAAGCTACAATCGGTCTCCCTACGTTCCTCAGTGCTAGCAAGTAGTAATCAACAGTAAAAAAGAAAAAAAGATCTTTGATGAGAAAGCTCGTTTGTTCCTACAGTATCTAAATTGGGTCCGAATACTGTTTCTCAATTGCCTTAGTTACCTTATATTAGTAAAAATGTAGCTTCCTTTATTGTTTTCTACAGATGTTAGAAATTATATACATACGGCTATCAGATTTATATATTCCTAATCGAAATAAAAACATGAAACTCTAAGAAGTCGTATACTGTAGGATGCATGTACCTACTTTGAGAGAGAAATTGATACACTTGTCGTAGAAACTTTGTCGTATACACACGAAGTAGAGAAACGGGTAGAGTCTTTGTTTATTTTACTGTGCACGAAAAATTAAAAAATATTATTCATCTACATACATGGTTGCGCTTCCTACTTTTGCTATCTGGGAATTTTGTGTTAAAAATAAAATAAAGTGCAGTAACGTGATGGAAATGTTGAAGAAGGTTTTTGGCGAGTCTGCTATGAAAAAAACAAGTGTTTATGAGTGGTACAAACGTTTCGAAGAGGGCCGTGAAGACGTTGAAGATGACGAAAGAGTTGGACGGCCTAGCACATCAACTACCGATGAAAACGTGGAAAAAATTAAGAAAATTGTTCATGATAATCGCTGAATCACTATTAGGGAAATTGCTGAAGAAGTTGGTATCTCATACAACTCATGCAAAGCAATTTTTATTGACGTTTTAAGTAAAAATGAAAATGATGTCGAAATATAAAAAGTTCAAAGTAGTAGGTACAATATGGCAAATGGAAAAAATAAAACATCTTCAAATTTTAATGAAAAGGAGGGTACAATTTTTAAGCGTTTTCGCAACTACTCGGGGATCGTTTTATTTCTACATTTTCTTATGTATTTTTCTTCGTAGAAATCGAAAAAAATCATTATAATAATGCCAGATTTAAGGAAAAATTGGTACATTGAAATAAAGTGAATAATTCTTATTCGCATCGTTATGAAATCGCTGTCAGTTATTCTTTAATAATTTAAAAATTAATGTAATATTGCATCGCAAAATGTTAATTACATTATATTTTTCACTATAGCACTTGTTATAAAAGAATTTAAGAATCTTATAAGAAACATGAAAACTTAAAACTACGATAATACATCAATTATTGCTTTCTAACTAATCCTCTTTACAAATTATTTTGTATTTCTAGATTCAATTTATATCGAATATAATGTAGTGATAATTGAGAGCAAATTAAAAATTGTCTCATTTGAAAAAATGATTAAATGACGAGATGCCCTCCTTCTTTTCATTCGGACTTGGGACCGACAGTGGTAAAGTTACATCTCCTATTTACATATTTACATATATACATATTTACATATTTATACTCACGCACGCACATATACAGGTTTCTTCTTTTTATTCGTTTTCACTCTCGAAGTCACTAATCTCCAGTCGGTATTCCTGCTAGAAAATGATTATTTAAAAATTGAGCAGGAATTCTAACGTTTCCTTCATATTTACTGCAGTTCAAATAACATATTAGTGCGAGAATGTGAGCGCAACTTCCTACTGTTTTTGCACCAATTTTGTATTGGCAAAGTTGCGGTAAATATGAAGGAAATGTTAAAACTCTTGCTCAATTTTTAAGTAACCATTTTCTAGCAGAAATATTTCATGTTTCTCATAAGATTATTAAATTCTTTTGTAACAAGTATTATAGTGAAAAATATAATGTAATTAACATTTTGCGATGCAATATTACATTAATTTTTAAATTATTAAAGAATAACTGACAGCGATTTTATAACGATGCGAATAAGAATTATTCACTTTAACAAGAATTATTCAATATACCAATTTTTCCTTAAGTCTGGCGTTATTATAATGATTTTTTTCGGTTTCTACGAAGAAAAATACTTAAGAAAATGTAGAAATAAAACGATCTCCGAGTGGTTGTAAAAACGCTTAAAAGTTGTACCCTCCTTTGTATTGAAAGATTGCCAGGATCGCAAAACACAAATTGAATTTATAGAATAAAATAAAAAATATAATAGAACATGTATTGTTAAGAACTACATAATAAAGTCTAACTACTCAATATAAAGTTGTTATTATTATTATTATTATTAATAAAATACAAAAATTTTTGGCCTAATCTATACCTGCGTATCCCCAAGTACTAATCAATAGCACCGCTATATTTCTCTACCGTTAAGACACAAAAAACTCGAAAGTTTTATTTATATATATTATTATATTTATATTTTATTTATATAAAAATCGTCACGCGCAAGATAATGCCGCGTATCATGTCAAATCTCCCATGATTACTCCGAGAAATTTCAGATCTTGCTACGCAATTAATAATTGTTTACATTTTGTATCAATATTTATCGCAATATGTTTTAATAGAGATTTGAAGAATCTTCTTTGAAATGAGCTGTGTTTAACCTTAAAGGGTCAATAATTATCAGAGATTAATTTTTCAAACATGCTGAGTCATATATGTTTCTCTGCACATGAAAGGATTAAGTAGTGAATATTTCGCGCTTCTCTCTCTCTCTCTCTTTCTCTTTCTCTCGTCAATCATTCACACTCGCTGAACCTGTCGTGTGCTTTTTTCCCGAGCTCTCTCTCTTTCCCGGACGGACCGCGCCCGATAATTATACAGGGTAACTAACCGGCCGCACGCGACCGTTAGCTCGTACCGCGATGCCGATGCCGATCGTCGGTTTTACCGTGTAATTGACGCCGACGTTAGCAGGTAGGATAATTCCGCGCTGCGTGCCGCGATACGTCGGGCAGGCGGGGCAGGGGCGCGCCGCTCCCGCGGCGAGGATGGAACGAATACTAGAAGGTCCCCGTGCGGATTCCGCGATTCCGATTCGCGCAGGGCTATTCTCGGCGATGCGCGCACATTTCGAACGGGAGTTCCGAGACGCCGCGGCGCGCCGCGCCGGTGCGAAATGTTTGAAAAAGATTTCGCAGGATGTTGCGGGATACGGGTGCGGAATATTCGATGAGGCTGTAACGAGCGTCGACCGGCCGATTCACGGCATTTTTTCACGTTTCACACACGTTTCCGTCCGCCTTGTCCGAGTCGCTCCCACCGCGTGACGTCATCTCTGAACGCACCGCTATTTCCGTCGACGTGACTGCCGAGGCGCTTTTTTGGTTTGATTGGAAACAAATATGCGATACCTTGAAGCGATCGACGCTCGACCAAATACCTAACAATTCTTTTCGGCAACTTCTTTCCCTTCTCTCTTTGAATTAAGTTTAACTCGTTAGTCAAACTATTTCTCACAAAGCGAGAATCAAGTACTCAATTTCGTCTTCAATTTCATCTAATTGGCTAATTTAACACGAAAGAATTTTTATTAGAGGAATTTACGGGGATCCCAAAAATATAACTTGCCGATGATAATCGCGTACAGATTTGAATGCTCGGAAAATTATGCGATAGGGTATCGCAACGCGTTATGTCGAATCCAACTCGATATACGTAGTAAGGTTGAGTTTCCACTGAGCGCGTTACGCGTCACATCAACCGTAGTTAACCAATCAAAACATCCCATTTTATTATAAAGTAATAAAATGGGATGTTTTGATTGGTTAACTACGAATGACGCGATGCGTGACGCGCTCAGTGGAAACTCAGCCTAAAGTCCAAAAGTTTCCGATTCAAGCATTAAAAAAGTGATAAAATGTAATAACTCTTTATTTTTCAGTATAATTATTTTTTATATATTTAAAAATGATGAATTAATTTTTTTATTTAACAAAACAAATTTTATTGTAATATTTTTTTCCACGCAAGTCGAATTTCAATTTTAAAAATAAAAAATAACTTTTGAAATTAAAATTCGATTTGCGTGGAAAAAATTTACCGCCGGTAATGAAGAAGTGATCTTCGCAATGTTAAATCATTTTAAGGACAAAACTTCAGAATATTGTTTTCGTGATGTAGAAAAATTAATTCATCGTTCTAAAAAATATGTTGAGATAAAGTATAATTATATTAAAAAATAAAAATGGTCGTATCATTTTATCATCTCTTGTATATCCTTGGTCTGGAAATTTGTGGACCTTATTACGTAGGACCGCAAAGGGTCAAAACGATGCGGGGCCGCGCGCTCTTCTCACGCGAGAAACGGAGTCGCGCTGTGGGAAAAGTCGCAAGGTCAATCGACGATCAATCCAATCTCCTCGATGACGGACGCGTTACATGTCATGAAGGCGAAAATTCCAGGCATCACCGGGGTTACTGCCGGAGTTCGTACGTCGCTGGCGTGAGAGGGAAACGGGGGACGAGCGAGCGAGCGAGCGAGCGAAGCCGGCGGCGCACCGATGCGCGCCGCAGCTGCAGCCGCAGTCGGCCGATGCCGCCGCCGCCGCCGCCACCGCCTGCTGAACTGACCGGCCGTCGAACCCGAGAAATGCACCGCGAGAGATGTATCGTAATAAGTGCACAAAGTGCCCCGCGGGCAGGGCGAGTCCCGACGGAGGATGCATTTGCATCCATCCTCTGGCAAAACTTCTCTCCCGCTCTTCCCCTCTCTCTCTTTTGCCGCTACGCGGTCATCCAGCCAACAACGCATGGACAGCTGTGACGATTTTGATAAATAAGGGCCACAGCACACGAAAAAACATAAGCAGTAAAGCCAGTGATAAACATAAGCAATAAGAGTTAAGCAGTCAGCAAACCGACCAATCACAGTCAAGGGTTTTAAAATGGTAGCCTTACATTTTCGAAATTCTCGACTGTGATTGGCCGATTTGCCTACTGCTTAAGTCTTACTGCTTATGTTTTTCTATATGCTACTGGCCTAAAATTTGAGCGGTGAACGAACTGACCAATCGCAGCCGAGAATTTTAAAATGTTAATGTTGCATTTTTGATAATTCTCGACTGTGATTGGTTGATCTGCTTACTGCTTAAGGACCATGGCACACAAAAAAAAAACGTACGCAGTAAGACTTAAACTTAAGCGAATCGACCAATCACAATCGAGACTTAAGAACGCCATTTAAAAACTCAAAACTTATGATTGGTCGATTCGTTTAAGTTTAAGTTTTATTGCGTACGTTTTTTTGTGTGGCCCTAAATCTCACTGGTTATATTCTCCTGTGTGTCATAGCCTTAAGGCTAAATTCCGCTCTCCCCCGACAGATCAGCACCCGCAATAATTTTTCATTCCGTTCGCATCGGCCGCGCGGCATCGACCGCGAGCGCAGAAAAACCCGTGATTTTCCAATCACGGGTCCCGTTAGTCGCTCGAGGGGGGGACGCGGCTCTCCCAGTTCCCGGTCCGAGGGACATTAGCGTGCGGCACGATCGTCCCCTCGCGTAAATCATAGGCCGAAAGACAGTAGGCAGAAGCCCCGTTTGCACGCATGCAAACAGGCACGTCGCATCGCTCCTGTCGGTTGCATCGCGTCTCGCCGCGTCGCGTTGCGGCACGAAGGAAATTGCCTCGGCTAATAAGAAGTTTAGCGGCTTCCTGGTTTACGTTGGAATTAGCGTTACGGTATGCATAAATTTTTATTGCGCGCCGACGGGATGTAAACATAAACCGCGCGTAATATATGCACCTGGCGCGCTCGCGCGCGGATCGCCGTATCTCGATTGCGATCGTGAGCAGCTTGCACAATCTGCGCAACGCACACGTTTTACACGCCGCACGCGCACTTTTTTACCGCTCTACCCGCGGTAAAGGTGCCGCGCAATTTTTCCGCAACAACCAACCTACGCTATGCGATCGGTCTTTAACCCTTTGTGGTCGTACGGTCCCTTTTGGGGCTACCCCCTTTTATTTTGTAAATTACCCACTCGATTTTCATGAAACTTAGCCCATAGGATAATTTGATAATGCTTTATTCGAATCTGAGGTCAAAAATAAAAAATTCAAAATGGAGAATCGAATATGGCGGACAGAATTTCAAAAAATAATCTAATTATCATAAAACTCGGTTTTAGGGAATTTTTAACTGCGAAGTAACATCAAATTTTCAGTTTATTTGAAGCTCATGAGTGCTGTAGAAACTTGCGGAAACGAAGTGGAAACTTCTTCGTAATTTATTCAGATGAGTGTGACACAAGTTCCTCCTTCATTGGAGGTTACTTTCCTTTTGAATTTTAACATTTTCAGATTACATTCAAATTCAGCAATCCCAAGAACCTCCTAAAACCGAGTTTCACGATAATCAGATTATTTTTTTGAAATTTGATCCGCTATATTCCCAGTGAGAAATGATTAATCGAATCGGCATTGATTCGACATCGATGCATCGATAAATGATCGATGTCAGTACTTGTTAATATTTTTGTTACTTTCAAACTCATCATAATATGTTTTTATGTTAATTGAGCAAATATGAAATATTAATTGCGAATATAGATAAGATTTTTAATGTCTTTCGGTCAATTTTGTATCGAATTGAGGCAAAAGTTAGAAAGCGCGCTACATACATATATACTGTATATTCGATGTAGAATTAGTCGAAAGACAACAGAAATCTTATAGACATATTTGCAATTACACAATTAACATAAAAATAATTATGATGACTTCGAAAATGACAAAAATATCAACCAAGATTTGACAAGATTCGATCATTCATCGACGAGTCGATGTCGAATCGACATCGATTCGACAAACCATGGGCGAGTTTTTTAATTCATCGATTGATCAATCGCATTATGCGCAAAGACAACTTTGCTCTGTAAAAGCTGCATTAGCGCATAATGCGATTGATCAATCGATGAATTAAAAAACTCGCCCCATTTCTCACTGGGTTGAATCTACCATTTTGAATTTTAAAATTCTGAGGCCAGAATCGAATTCAGTGATTCCAAAAACTTTTAGAAAACAAGTTCTTCCATAAATTACTTTGTTAGAAAGCTCCCGTCCTCAAAGAGTTAACCGACGCAAGGATACGGGCGGCTTCATTAACGGGAGGACATCGTAAAATCACTTTAATATCTTCCGCAGCTATAACTTCCGTTTCCATACGGTATTTCCATTCGTCGTGTACATCAGCAACCTTTGTCCAACGACTTCCTGATTCACGGTCGCAAATTTGGCCGGGCGCCAGTCGCCGCGTACGTCTGCTGACGTAATCCACGTAGAAGCGCGCCGTACTGTTACGAACGTTCTATTAGCATGACCGACGTCATGAGAAATGAACGGAACTATACGGCACGGCGATGCAACGGACGCGAGACTTCGCCGTGACAGTTTATACGCGCATGAATTATAATTACAATATTCCCAGCTTCCTGGTTCGGCGGAACGTTTGCATGTAGCTGGCAGCGGATGCAAGCGAGAAGACGACGTTTTAGCATGCATCTTCCCTCGGGTGCCGTTAGCCCTCCTGTTTTGCTCGCCTCTTCCGAGAGTACCTCGGACGTATGTACAAATGCGTAACGATTTATCGTACCGTTGTGATAAAAAGTGCATGGCGGAAAAGGATTTTGCCGTCCCGTAGCGAAACCGTAGCTGCTTGCGCATTCCACGAGAAAGCCGTTAAACTTCTTAAGCAATTATTTGACGTTGCACCGGAATTTGTTTTGTTGAAAAAGCTTGCCGAGTGAACTTGTGTTTAAAAAAAACACGAAATTTATTGCTAAAGCGACGTAGAGGTCTGTTTTTTGAAGCTAAACTGGTGTACATTCTCTGTACTTAAAGTGAAATAGGTGTATGTTTGAAATTTGGCGAAAGCGAGAAGGGAAGTTTTATTGCAGTGCAGCAATAACCCAGACAACACGATGTCCAAAATCAGGACATAAGACGTCTTATAAAACATCTTTGTCTTTATGACAATTTTGGACAATGTGTCTTAAAGACGTCTTAAAGATGTTTCATAAGACGTCTCATGTCCTGATTTTAGACATATGTTGTCTGGGAAAAAACAAATCTATTATTGTTTGCTAAGTTTTACTGTTGCAACGAGATAATTTGCAGATTTAGTAAGATTACCTTCAGCAAATAAAATTAGTATTTTTAACAAATCTTTATTATCTATACATATAATAAATAATAATATTTGCTATGACAGCATAAAATATGCCAATGAACCCCTTTGACCTCCGTAATATCCATAATATATGTATGATATACAAAATATATAACATACTACGGTTTTACTGTTGGAACGAGATTCTGAAAAGAGAGATACATCTTAGAATGAAGTTGAAATAAATTAGGATCAGCTAGTCAGGCGCTTTCTCAGGATTGCCTCTTTAATCAAATACGCTCGCAACATTACGAAACTATCTCGCATTAAGGCGCCACGGTAAGTATCACGTGCGAGAGACTCGCGAGAGCATTAATAATAATGACGAAAAGGCGGTGCTGATGAGTCGGTTGATGAGCCAATTTGCATGAACCTCTTAGCTACTGTACCCTCTATTCATGCCGGGGGGCAGGAGAGTGGATACGTCCGTAATGGATGTGCCGCCTCCCTCCCGAGATAGCCTTTAAGCAGATCCACTCTCGCGCAGGTCGAACGATCCCGGCCGCATATAGACAATAATGACCGCTCCGTAAGCAAGTGGTACGTTTTAAAGTATCGACTCGGTGGAAAAATTCACCTTCATGCGGGGAAGAGCCGTAAAACGGCTGCGACGGCAGCCCGAGAAACTAATGGCGAAACCTCCTTGCCGAGGGGTCACGCGATTTTGCAATCCGCTTAATCGCAGTTCGAAGCGGCCGCTTCTCGACCGTAATGAAAAGAAGAGGAAAAACCGCTGGTAAAAATCATTCCTATTATCATTGATAGCACTTGAACGACACTAATGACAGCGGGAAGATGATACCCTTCGCCACTCGCGAGGGATAACGACTCGTCCGAGACCTTGCGAAAAAACAACGGCGATCTGTACGTTTTGCGCCGCTCGCCGGTGCATTGGAGCGATCGTCATGATTTTTTTCCGCGGCACTGAAGTTCAAAACGATAGAGGGACCGCCGCCGGGCGCGAGTCAAGTAGGCGTCAAGTGATACCTGACATCAGTAATCTTCGCTCTTCCGTGCACTCTCGTGCGCATTACACGGCCGTCACGTGTGTGCGTACGTGCGTGAGTGCATTTGCGTGCATTTGCCCTCTTGCGGATCTCCTCGACTCTTCCGTCTTCCGTCTTTTTATATCATCATTAATAATGATGCCTCGTCTTCACCGCGTTCTCGAAGGTTTTGCTCGGGCGCGCCGAAACGGATCCAATTGCACCGAGTCCCGAGGTCTTTTAGGTCCAGGGAAGATCCCAACGTCTTTTAGGATACGTCGGGTGGCGCGAGATGAATCGCGCCGGGGAGCAAAGGCCGCGACACGCGAAACACCTCACGACGGTCCAATGAGACCGCGCTGTTAGAAGAACGCTGATTCACGCGCGAAACGTGCGTGCTCGTCGATCGTCGATCGCCTGAAAATGGATATGTACATATGGTAATGGATACAGCTCGGAAGGATGTCCATAAATTGCGTACAAAGCATGCATTTGCGCAAAACGCACTTCAAGTATAGGTGCGTATCGGACCTATACTTTGAGTCTGCGGTCATATTTCGATCCCCGCGAATAAATCACGCGTGTGCACGTGCGAGAAAACGTGGAAACGGTCTTTGCGGCGAGGAATAGGCGCAGAGATCGAAACGCCGTGAGCCAATACTGATCGGCGATAATATTACATAATATTACAGCTATGAGTATCCATTAAAACTTTGGGAAAAAGTTTTCTAAGAACTCCCCGACTTTCCAGGTATTTTTATTGAAATTTCCAGGCAAAATTAAAGCATTCTAAATAAATTTAATTATTACCTGAGCCTCTCACGTATACGATTATCGGAAAAAAATTAAGTTGCTCAGATAAATACCTAATAGAAAAAATACCTAATAGAAAATTTGTATAAAACAGATATATATGCGTGTTGTATTGTTTATCCTTTTATTTTCGATATTTTCTCTCTTGGATTAAAAAATGCTTTTATACAACAAGAAAATAGAATTTGTCATAAATATAAAAGAAAATTAAGTTAAGGGAAATTAAGAAAGTTAAGTTAGACTAGTGTGTAGAAGTTTAAAAAATCGATTTTTTTCATTTTTAAAAAATAATATGTACTTTTAAGATGATTTTACCGCAAGGCGCATGTCAAAATTCGAAAAATTAACGAAGTTATGATTATTTTTGTACAAACATGTTGGAGCGCCCGGCCATATCGCGCGACAATATAACCGATTCAGGCTCTATTTAATGACTTTCGACAAAGGTATTTTCTATCTCTTTATTACAGTCTCTTTAAGAAATATTCAGATATATATATATAATCTAAAAAACATAAAAAAGTATATTTTAATTTAATAATTTTATTGCACTAAATGTAATTAAAAATATAATTATATAATTTATTATTTGTATTAATCCAAAAATATTGAAAAATATTTTTTTCTATTGAAAAATATTCTTTTCCATGTTCTTATAACTTGTTTTAAAAGCTTTTGAATAACTAACAAAGACGGTTATGCCAAAGAGCGCTAGATTTGAAAATTTAATCTTCTATTGCTTGCTGAACAGAGCGCAGCATCTTCAATTTGCTCCGCAGAAGACTTTTTCAGGCAAGAAAAAGCTATATATACTACAGAAGATTTATTATATGCCCCAGGAATAGTTGACTAAGGATAAGTTAAAAATAATCCTTGTTATTTAATAAATAAATAGAACTGAAACTTTAAACGCATTTTTCTCGAAACTAGTTTTTTCAGTCGCGTTGACAGTATACCTCTTAAACTATTAATGATATCGACATGCAGTTTGCGGCAAAATGTGCTTAAAAGAATGCTTTACGACCTGACGATCTTACTTTTTTCCCTACTTAACTTTTGTATTTTACCAAAAAGGCAAAAAAAAATGATCTCCAAAATCGGATGCTTTTTTAAACGTGTAGTAATTTTTTTATAAATAAAAATTGTAACTTTTCCGATCGACGAGATTGAATCTTCTAATTTAAGAATATAATTGGTTTTTTGCTTTCCGATTAACTGTTTGGCCTGATTGCTATCAACGCGATATACTTGTTTTTTTTTCGAATGATCTTACTTTGACAATTAATAATTTTGTTAATAATAATGATACAGTCAACTTTTTTAAATAAAAATATTCAGAAAATGTTGCACTATCAAATGGTATAAACTATAAACCGTTTTTCTTTAACTCTCATCACGGTTTTATAAAAAAAAATTGTAGAAGATGTCTCTATTTTTTAGGCAAATATACTGATCTAATCTTAAACCAATGCTTAAATATCGAATTAAAAAATTCGTTAAAACGAAGAGAGCTTATATATAACATTTTAAAACTAAAAGTAGCACTCTTTTATGTTTGACTTACAAAATAAAAACAACTTCTTCAAAGAAACAATTTCCACAAAAATTTTTTGAGTTTCGATAACATTTTCTGATGATTATTCAGGCAGAAAAAAAATTCTCTATGAATTCCAGTTTTTTCCCGGTAATAGACATCCTGTGTCATGTGTCGGATTAATCGCGGAGAACCCCGGTGACCTCATCCGCAAGCAATAAGCACCTGATAAACGAGGCAACGACGCGGTAGACACAGTTACTGCATAGCCGACTGACCCCCGTAATGATTCTCGCAATTTGACTTAATCGAAACGCGGCGAGTTCGTTCAAAGGTCACTGCACTGGCCGAGTCGGAGTTCCGCGATATCATGATCGTCTCGCGACGATCGCTGAAAGCAGTTGGAGGCAATACCACAGTTGAGAAAACAACTAATTTTCTGAGGATGGATGCGCTCGAGAATGTACGTTTGAGATGTGCTGGCTATCGAAGTGAATGATCTCGCAACGGGCGCCGTGTACCACGCGAGGGAACGCAATTTATTGCGTCTCCGCGGGAAGATGGTAGCCGAGGATGCACCGGACGGGAATTCAATGTCAAAAATACCGTCAGCGTTTCTCCGCTCGGGAAGCCATCTCTCGAGATCTTATACATCTTTATATTCAAGCCAAGAAGAGTGGTCGAAAATGCAGATGTAAATGAAATGGAAATTCCTTCTGGCGTGCTGAAATACCTGCGGAAAATCGTGATTTGTAGACAACGCAACGATGAGAGAATCTTTCCTGCAAAACGGAGAGAATCTCTCCAAGTTTCGTCCTGTTATTGAAATTATTGCAATCAGATCAGAAATCCTGAATAAAATAAACTTATTAAATGAAATAATTATTTAAATCGAGAGATAGGCCAATGACGGTCATAGCGTATCTTAGTGCTCCAATAATATTAATGTGTAACTTTTCTATAAACTGCGCGCCGTTATTATCGGTCTTAAAACGCAGCTCTCGAATATCACAACATTAAATTGAAAAACAATTTAATGATACTGATGCTAACAAGCATCTATAAGATTTCCCCTTCCCATCCCAACCCGAAAAACTGTAAAGAATTTACGATAGTAACGGCGCGCAGTTTATAGAAAAGTCACATATTAATATTATTGGAGCACTAAGATCCGCTATGACCGTCATTGGCTTATCTCTCGATTTAAATTGTTTATACATATATGCGGTCTTATAATTATTATGAAATAATTATATTTAATTATATTTAATGTAAGATTGCGTAAGAATCGTCGCTTACAAAGAACTTGGTACTATACTGAAAAAATGTTTTGATTATACCAACAAAACGTAGGTATATAAAAATGCATTCTGATCATAATCAGAATTTCTGATTATCTCGATATTTTATAGTTAGAATGTTTGATAGAGTTAACTATAAGTATCTGATTCATATCTTTCTGCTTGAACTATATTTCTAATTTATATAACCAGATTTTTTCCCGTGTATGAATTCTTAAAAAGATGAATTAAGATTAGCAGAAATAATAATGAGCTTTTGTACAATGATTCACGCCTTGGTATTTTCTTTACCTATAATGTCTATTGAATTTCCTTTTGAGAAGTTTGTTTTGAGACTCTTAGATAGAATTTCCAACTGTCAGATGACAATGAATGATGAAATGAGATTGTCACTTCTCGATGTTTATACTAAAAAAATGTTTTAATTATACCAACAAGACATATAAAAATCTATTCTGATCATAAACTAAACAGAATTTCTGATTATCTCGATATTTTATAGCTAAAATGTTTGATAGGCTTACCTATAAATATTGGTTACTTATAAATTTGGTTCATACGTTTCCGGTTGAATCTATCAGATTTCCAATTTATGCAACAGATTTTTCTCCAGTATAGAAGAATGGATCAGAAAATACCGATGGTAAACAAAAATCGAAATGATTTTATTAATTTATGAGCCCATTATTCTGGCGAAGTAAATAATGTTCTTACACGCATAAGACTTAAAGGAGATAGCACCCAAAGAAACAAATCGTCTCTTTTACCAGCGTAAAAACATGGTCTGAAGTATACTCGATCGGGATGACGAAGAGCACGGCAAGACCGAAGTGGTTGGTTTTCCTTTTGCCAGCCCGTATCGCGTGGCAGTGTCTTGCTATTGATGGTATGCGGCAGGAAAAAGGACCGGTCAGGATTGTGACTGGAGACACTGGGGCCCGCCTTGCGCGGTCCTCCCTCATCCTCCCACCCTCCCACCCTTCAACTGTAATAAAGCTGCTGAGAGATCCTCGCTCGCTCGTTGCTAGGTGGGTGTGTGAAACGTAAAGTCCGGCTATCCGACGTCTCCCCGGGCTCTCTCGGGCCGATGCACCGCAGATTGCGAGTATCCTTGCTGAGGTCGAACGCTGCGAGCCTCCGCTGAAGGTCGTTGCCTGCTCGATATACCCGGTGCTCGTCTAGGAATCCGCGGCGTCAATTCGCTCGCTCGATTGCCGCCGCGAAAGATCATTGAACCCTAATTCATTAGATATACTCCGATCTTCTCTAGCTGAATTCTATATATTTCACTAGAATGGTCGGTCGACTCTTGCCAAGAGAGTGGCATTCAAAAAGAAAGCGACCGTTATTTGAAAAATAGAATTATTGGAGAACGTTATCTTAATGTTGATGAAGCAAGAAATTTATATCTTTTATCTTGCTCGATTTTTTCTGCATCTTTTTTAGTAAACTTCATTAATTTAGTACATCACACACAAACAGATACATACGCGCGCGCGCGCGCACACACACACACACACACACACACACACACACACACACACACGCGCGCGCGCGCGCGCGCGCACATACACACACATTATATAATATTACTGATATGTCTGATAATTATGTCACTTTTCACTTACTACTTAGCTACTTAAATGTAAATTAATTCGATATCTTTAATAATTATTCGGATAAATTTTATCAAAGTTAGAGTTCTATATAAGAGAGAAGCGACATTGATAGAAATGGTCTGATTGGCTAACTAAATCACGTGATTCAGCACCAATCATACTTATTTAATCACAGTAGGAAAAAAAATGGCGCTGAATCACGTGATTTGCTTTAGCCAATCAGACCATTTCCTTCAATGTTTTTCTACTATCCATACAGAGGAATAAAAATGGCGGCTTCGATATATCGCACCTATCGATTACCTATGTCGCTTCTCTCTTATATAGAACTCTAATCAAAGTAAGTTAAACGCGCGCCAAGTATCGATTTTCTATGCAAATATATGGTATTTCCATATTCCACATAACAAAGATAAATTATGCATTACACGGGTATTGCATATAATTTGCGCAATAATATTAAGCAGAAAATTAATTTTATCGTATCCGCACTATCATATTTCTATCGGATAGTCGCTGCGTCTACGTCCAAGACAAACCAAGTCCGAGACCTCCTTTCAACCCTCGTCGAGGACGATCGCCGTCTAAGGACGATGATTATCCGTTTGATTACATTCATTGTCCGCGGAAATGGCAGGAAACTCTTCGATTACGGATTACTACCCTCATTAATGGCCATCGCCGGCCATTAATGACCGTTGTCAGGCGACTACTGAAATCCGATCGGTGGTATCTGGTGAGAAGGACTTATTCACGAAGAAGCTTCAATCCCTGCTACGGGACGTAGAAAGATCAATCGTGCACTGTAGCTCAATCACGATTGAAAAGCATGTTTAAGTGAGATACTTGCAAATCGTTTAACGATGGGAACCGAAGTGGAAACAGTATTAATTCGTCGAAAAAGGCATTGCGAGATGAGATATTAAACAATAACAGGAAAATAATTATAATCGAAAAGAATTTTCAGTCATCGCGAAATCCAGAAATAATATAATCCCTATTTTTGAAGAACAGACAACACAAGGGCATTTTTTAATGCTGAGAAATCGATACAGGATGGAATAAAAATCGAAAAGAATTTATAATTCCTCGAAGAGAGGATTCTTATAAGAAAGATCCGAGAGAGGGGAAAGAACGTTTACAATAGTGACATACAGATATAATCCACGGGAGAGGAAACGGCGAGAGAGGGAATGTAAATTACGTGTAAATATTCCCTTTCTCGGGCATCTCAGACCAGCGAGACGGAATCGACGAGAGGAGAAGGAGCAGCGCTCGGTCCGGTTTTTGCTGGCGGGGTGCAAGGACAGGCGACGACGGTTGCTGCTGCAGCAGCAGCAGCGGCAACAGCACTGAAAGTGGTCAGAGAAACGTGGCCGCGTGTCCTCGCGATTACTATATACTCTCTGAAACGATAGTAAAACATGGGTCCGCGTGGATTGCGACACTCGTGGCACGGATACGCAGCGGTCGAACAATGGCCGGTGGTTCTCTCACCTCAATTTGACGTTGTTTTTTGAGCGCTCACCGTGACTCTGCAAATTCGCTTCTTAGATAAAGATAAATCGCTCGCTCATAATAATGTCTTCTATAATCTTATAATAATGTATATACGTATATACATGTAACGCTAAATGAAATGGAAAGTCTTTGTTGTGGATTTCACATTTCTTTACAAGTTATCGAATCAGCGCACCATTCGTCTTGAAATGTTTGAAAAAAATTCAATTTTATATTTCGGCGAGGACCTTACTTTATAACGAATTGTTATAAATCGTACTTTTCACGGAAAATTTAAACCAGTAAAGCCAGTGACGCATAGAAAAACTTAAACAGTAAGACTTAAGTGAATCGGCCAATCACAGTTGAGAATTGTTAAAAACGTAAGAAAATACCATTTTAAAACTTTCGGCTCTGATTAGTCAGTTTGCTTACTGCTTACTGTTTTTTTATTTGCCCCACTGGCTTAATTCTAATTAATAAATGAGTTTTTTTATTTAACGGAATTTTTAAAGGAATTTTTCGCTTGCTACTTAACACTTCTTAAATCTAAGTTAATTTCATATATTTGATAATTATTGTATCTGAAATTATAATGTAATGCTTAGATGAATATTGAACTATATCATTTTATTAGTTGCAGCAAATTTTAATAATCACTATATCTTTTTTCTCCTTTTTCTTATCCCTTCCCAGACAACACGCATGTCTAAAAAATGTCTTTATGACATCGTTAAGACATGTTTTAGACATGCGTGTTGTCTGCGGGTTTTCTCTATCGACATTGCGCAAACTTCTGCATTCTTAATGTCGTCTGCTGATGTACATATGAACATTAAGGAGAGGGGAGCGGGGTTCTTGTTTTTCACTACAACTATATTGAATAATGACGTGAGAAATTCTGAAGACCATGTGAACCCTTTTCTTTCATTCTACTTTCATTCTACTATTTTCAGTGTAGAATGATTAATGCGTGTAATAATTAATTTTTTTATTGTTCGTGTTTGATAGTGGAGATTAGTAAAATATATCAAAAATATTTTTTATTATCCTGCGTTAATAACTTCATGTATAATTTATAGTCTGTATCCTACGCTTCCAGCGAAAATGGATCTCATAACAGTTAACGTCAAGATTTACAGCTTTTTACTACTTTACGAAAAAGCTATATATTTTATTGATCTATATTATCGAATGTCATAATGTCATTCGAAAAGATTAATTTATTTCGACGTATATTACAAGATAAGAATTCTTTCGCATATACTTCTCATTTCTGGTGTCGTAACTTAAAATATAACCGCGATAAGAAGCTAGAAGTCTTATAAGAGAAGATTTCCAAATGTAAATCGCAAAACGCCTACACACATCACTTCTTTCAGTAACCAAAAGGAGAAGTTTATCATTCATTTCTCTTTTTGATTACCGAAAGAAGTGATCTGTGTAGGTTTGGCATTATTTTGTGATTTACATTTGGAAACCTTCCCTTGTTAGATAACGTATCAAAATAAAAAAGTAAATAAATAAATATATAAATAAGTAGATAAAGATAAAAATAAATAAGAATAAAAATAAATAAGAATAAAAATAAATAAGAATAAAAATATAAAGACAATATAACTGTTTTTTGCGACATTTATCTTTGATTTCTCGGCTGTTTATGGCAATCGTAACGAAGAATTTAGAACCGAACGCTCACGGTTCCGTTGCCTTTGTTTCAGGAGGACGGTGGTATCGAATACTTCAACACCATTGTGGTGCAGCCACACCTGAAGCTGGTCACGAACCAGGGCAGGGGTTTTCACGTGAGATGCAGATACCAGACGCGCGACAAAGTCGTAACGAACGATCAGACCCACGTGTCCATGATGCAGTCTCTACCGTTGCAGGTAATAAAGCGTTCGGCGATATGAGATATCTTTCTGGAAAATTGTTATCAGATCTCGCCGGCCGATTAAAATGTTAATATACTGCCGATACGCTTCGATGAAACCTGCCTCGATGATATTATGCCGATTATCTTTGCAGTTTATTTGCGAAGATACTGGCATAATTGATCTGTACGTGTTATTCATCTATACGTAAATCTATACATATCATTCTTATAGTGGCGTTCGAATAAGCAAACGTCGAGGAAGTTTGAAGTAAAGAAGTAAATGAACTATCATGAAATATTTAAACTGCCCGTAGGCGACCGCGCCGATGCCAGGATGCACGATGAAGATCTTCAGTGGCGATCCAACGCAGCATCACGTGGCGGAGAACGTGAAGATTGGTGATCCCTTGACCCTGGTCATTAGCATCGACAAACAAGAGATGTTCGGCTTGAAGATCTCTGATTGCCTGGTACGCGACGGCCTCGGGTGGGGCGAGCAGCGGCTCATAAACGACGAAGGGTAAGTCAACTCGTGGCACCTAAACTTGACTGAAGAGACCTAGACTTAGATAAGAGGGAAGACTTTAGTAAGACTTTAACAAAGACGAAGATAGTGGTGATAAGCGAAGCAAATCTGTCCTTTCGCGATGGGATCATCTGTTCTTGTCTGGTTGCAGTTGTCCGGTCGACGGCGAGATAATGGGACAGTTCACCTACAACGAGGACAAAACGGAGGCCAGGGTGAACTTCCAGGCGCACAAGTTCCCGTACACGGCGAGCGTGTATTATCAGTGCAACGTTAGGCTGTGCGTCAAGCATGGCGGAGGATGCAGTAATACGGTACCGTCGTCATTATGATATATAAGCGCTGGCTAGCTTGAATAATGGCTCCGCGAGGACTGCTAAGTACTACGTTTATAATAATCCTTTAACGATTTTATAATGGCTACCTATCGTTCGAGAATATCGGGGCATTTACCTCACACTGGCGCGATTATCCGATTGAACTCACTCACGAAGTATGTTATACAAACGCACGCGAGGTATTACGTAATATCTGACCCTGAGAAGGAATACCCGAGCCCCACGCCAGCCATTCCTTGAAGACCCGCCGCGAATGGTCATCGCTTATTTTCCGCTTGCAGCCGCCGTTGTGCAATTCGATAGCCAGACGACGCAGGGACGCGAATGACGATGAGGTGAAGGGTGTCGAAGGCTTGGACGGCACTCCGGCCATGATCGAGGTTTACAGTGGTCTTTATGTCAACGAGGCCTCGGATGTTGGTTCCAAATCGGACTTCTCCGACGATGTCTTCCGAGAGAGGGTAATTTGATTTTAATTGATTTCCGCTGCGGAGGCAACATCGAACTTTGAGTCGCATATTTTATTCAACTCTGACATATTTTCAAATATTAATCTAATATGCAAGCAATTTGCCAGCAGATTCGAGCAGAATATTCTCAGAGAACATGGATACGTCTTATAGGATGTTTAAAAGATATTTTAAAATTCTTGAGAAGTTGTCAGAAAGATATTTTTATGAAGACATCTTATGTCTCGATTTATGAAGTCTTTAGGACATTGTTTTAAGATATGTCTTATTTTGGATCACTTTTAGACATATTATGAAATAAAAATAATACAGAACCGCATTAACAAGCAGAGAAATACAAAAGAGGAGTTGATGTTTGATAAATCGGTATATAAATAATTTAATATTTACATAACTTTGATAACGATCTATTTATTACAATAAATAAAGATTATTTTTGTCGTTAGCTATATAGGTATTATGTACCTATAAAGTTATATAGGTATTAAATTATTGATATACCGATTTATCAGGTAATTCTATAGCTTCTGTTTTATATTCTTCCTTTTGTTAATTTCTGAACAGCTTCGTCTTAATTATGTCGTTGTGACACTGAATAATGCAAAATATTAGCGTGCTAGATTAACCGACATTATATTTTTATTTATATTACATCCATTGGCCATGTCATGTATTTTAATTAATAAATGTTACAATGTAAATCCCAGATATACCAGGATATCCTATGGACATCCATAAGATATTAGGGATGTCCATATGATATCCTATGCTGTCCATAGGATATCCTGTGCTGTCTGGGTAGCTACATCAATGGCGTCCACGGGTGGGAGGGCAAGAGGGGCATTTGCTCCCCTTCCCCCTAGAATTAGTAAAAAATTAAGTATTTGCTCGCTTTATTAAAAAATTTATACACCTTTTGTTTAAAATTATACACCTAATCTTTATGGAAAAATGTATAAAATTCAAATTATAAATATTCTAATTCTGGAAGTAACATTTTGAATCATGTCGCCCTGAAAAAAATCTTACGGACGCCTTTGCTATACATGCCAAAAATGTCTTATAAAAGACAACTTTCTTTTTAAAAAGTGTAAAAGTTTGAAGATGTCTTTTTGTCTGGATTGTGACAGATTGGTGCTGATTGGTATCCGCGTTTAGCTCGCGTTCTGCCATCAGAGCCAGACGATATAATTTGACAATAGAAGCTGAGCAGAATTCGCAGTCAATGTGCCATTCTGTTTACCCGTTCTATTCTCGTTGACGTTCTGCCGATAAAATTTGTTGCAAAGCACTTCGCAAGATCAGATTTAACTATCTAGAAACTTGAATAACAGAATTTCTAAATAAAATGGGACCAAATTCGTTTCATTTCATCCTGATTTTTTCTTTTTAGGCTATCGACGATCCGAATACCATTTGCATATCGCAGAGGAGCTTCGCTATCGGGATTGCCATCGCCGGTTTGATACTCATGCTGGCGGTGGTAGCTGCCATCCTGGTACTGCTCGCCAAGAGACGGCACAAGAGCGTATCCACGACGGGATCGTCCATCTATAGTGGACCCTATACGAACACTGCCTACAGCCACAGTAGCTAAATCCGCCTCGTTCGGCGCGGGATTGAGATACCCGAGACACCCCGGCTCG
This sequence comes from Aphaenogaster floridana, assembly GCA_003063835.1. Classification (NCBI taxonomy): domain Eukaryota; kingdom Metazoa; phylum Arthropoda; class Insecta; order Hymenoptera; family Formicidae; genus Aphaenogaster; species Aphaenogaster floridana. The sequence continues at coordinate 117,982 of NJRP01000314.1, forward strand.
AAGATATCCACGTCCCGCGGCTCCCTCGCGAGGTCCGTAGCGACGCGAGATTTCGAACGGCGGGTCTTCTCGGGCAGGCTCGATCGACGAAGATTGATTAGACTTTTAGTTGCTTTCGACGCGAGATCGATTCCGAGACGACGATCGAAGCCACTGCGCGCGCGAGGTTCGACAAGGCGAAACTAACGAAACGCGGATCTCTTGCTCAACTATTAACGTAGTGCTGTACCCATTTCGATGTTTCGCACAACGTCCTCGCCTAGCAACGCCGGTGCTTCAAGATATTTAGAGAACTGGCGATATAGTTCGATCCTGGATATCAATATTTTCCATCTCTTCCTCCCTCACACCGTCCCCACACTGTCCTCGAACGGAAAAGTTTTACAACAGTCTCCATAATTAATAAAGCGGAATCCGTAACGAAAAATTCACGTTCAGTTTCAGTGTGCAATATTTGGATAGATAAATCTGGACAGATACCCAGTCAGTCAAGTCTGTCGAAAACAAATTCTGTCAAATGCTTGCTACAAATTTTGTCGACAAAGAGACACCAAACTTGATGCGAATCCTGTAATATTCAATGGTGTCAGCAAATTGATAGCAAATACACAACAAAATCTGCTGAGAACAAATTGTCAGCAAAAACCGTGCAAAGCTTACTGCCGACTTAACAGAAAATTTATGGCAATTGCCGGCATTGACAGCATTCGACAACAGCTTTGCTGTTTTTGCCGACAATTTGCTCTCACGTTATGTCAGCAAGTCGGCAAAACACAAGCTTAATGCGGATACCAATTTGCTAAATATTTTTTATTGAATTTGCTAGCAATTTATAGGCAAATTGCTAACATTTTACTGACTGGGTATATACTTGATACGAACTATTGAAAAATAAAAAGAGAGTAAAAATTCTCTGTGTAATAAAAGTCACAGCGCGTTACGAGCATATTGTAGAAAAAATTACAGTTATATTCTTATAAAAGAAGAAAGATGTGTTTTATACACATCGGTGCATTCTATGCGCGAACGCATTATTGAGACCTGTCTGGAACAGGATCGCGAATTTCTCGGTTCGAGAGCAATCCGTCCAATTTGCTACTCAAATCGTCGTGCTTGAGGTATAACTATTCCGTCCGAGCTATATATATTTTTTTTAGTGAAACCCTTACCGTTTGCTCCGATCGCGAACGTCTAACGAATCGACATGGCTCATTCCGTCGAGAGTTGCATCATTCTAATATATATACATATATGTATACATCTATAATATACTATGCTGTACACTAGTCTGGTATACGCTGTCCTACCTAACACGTATCTATCGCACTAAACACACATCTACACGCGCGCGCGCACACGAAAACACCAGTCGCGATTGTCTCTCGACGATTTAATTCGATTGTCGCGCGCGAACTCACTCCAGCTAGATTTAAGTCCAAGTCAACGCTACGCGTGAACTTCTCAAATAACTCAATCAAATACTCCAGTGATTCCCCCGCGTGCGATCGTTGACATTTCCCATACAGCACAGAAATTGCAGCAACATTGCAGTAATATAGCAATATTGCCGAAATGTTGCTACAACGTTCTGTGCTGTATGGGTTCCGATATTTTTGCGCTTCGCTTCGATGCGGTTTCTAATTTGTAATCTCTCTCGAATGAAAGACAAATCTAGTGCGAATACTTTAAATCATTTAGACACGGCATGATATGCGTAGAAAAATATCAACATTTCCGATCACGTATACAGGATGACCCACCATGACACCTGTTAACGCCAGACTTCTGAGATCTTCCTCTTTTTTACTTGACGGCACCTGCCTTTTTTCGAAGGACAATATGGTCAATGTCTTGTGATTTAATGAGTTACTGTTTTGTTGATTTGATAATCTAAAACTAAGTAAGGGCCATAGTACAAAAAACGTAAGCAGTAAGAATCTTACTGCTTACGTTTTTCTGTGTGCTATGGCCTTAAAGCTCCAAATGTTTCTTAAATATTGAGCCACGCAAAACATGATTTGCGTAATATCGAAACTCGTATGTGCTTGCTCTATGTTAAAATGGAGCAGTAGAGAGGAAAGGGCTGTAAGGAAGGAAAAGACTCTTGAGATTATTTTGAGATGAAATATAAAAATGCCAAGACTACAATAGTTTTTAAATGAAGAATGTTTAAAGTTGACCAATCAATAAATTGTCCGAAATTCGCGCGCTCGAGTATCGCACATCGTACAGTATAGTGAAGGTATTTTCAAGTGTCAATCCTATTCTCAAAATTGATACATATTGTTGTACTCGCGCACTCGGTAGAAGCCCGTTCGAGCGCGGCACACGAGAGCGCGGAAGAAAATGAGGAACATTCTTTTAGAAAGGAACACACAACTCGTTTAATTAATCAGAGAAATACAGCGGAAAAGGCAACAGATAAATAACACGTCCGAACAGCTCGGAGCTCGGATCGATAAAACGTTGCTCGTTATCGTCAGGGCCATGGTGTATGGTCAGGGCGACGACATTCCTCTTCTTGTCGTAACTTCACTTCGATGCGGTGCAACGGCGCGCGAGCGGCATAACGGGCGGCGCGGATACAACAATATAATTCTGCATACAGCTACAGTACCATGCCTGAGCACGCGAAAATTTCGGATAATTTAATTGATCAACTTTACCTAGTAAGCAAATTCTCTGCAATATGCTAGAAAATTGGCAGCAAATTCGATCAGAAATTGCTAGCAAATTGGCATCATCTGTATCTGCATTAAATTCGTGTTTTGCTGATAGCGTCTGCTGACATAACTTGACAGCAGATTGGCGGCAGAAACTAAATAGAATCTATCGAACGCGAACTCTGCTCTGTTCTATCGCTAATCTGGATCAAACTGTGTAGCAAGTATGTCAAAGTCTACTTGATTTCTGTCATCAATCTGCCATCATTTTATTGACAAACTTTGCTATATTTCTGCTAACATTCTGCCAACAGCAGAATATGCCAGATCTTAAGTATTAAATCTGTAATTTTTTTGCCAACAAAATTTAGAACAGATACTTTGCAGAATCTATTCTCGACAGACTTGACTGTCTCGATAAACACTTCTCATTTAAAAACTATTATTGCCTCGGCATTTTGGTATTAGGATTTTCATTTCAAACTGATCTCAGGAGTCTGCTATTAACGGATGTCATAGTACATCTGGAACACACATCCTGTATATTAATTCAAAAAGTCGCAAAAAGTGGCAGTCAAATACAAAATTGTCGTATCTCATTTTCTTCAAATTAATCTTCTTAAGTAGATAAATCAAGCAAAAATAGCTCGCTAATTGATTGCGTTTTACAACATAATGATACAATTTACTGCGAATGTACCAGCGGCAACGGTTCAACTTTGAAAGCGTAATCGGAAATGCATTTATGGTGAAGCTTAAAGAAAATCCAATTGTAAAAGGACGCAACAAAGATCCAATATAATGTGTGCATGTGTTGATAATCATAAGCCTCCGATAAAGTTGCGTGTGAATGTATCATCGCCATCGTAAAAACACAAGGTAATCATAATTTCGTAGCTGCTGTAGAAACAAGTCAATTAAAATCACGAGATCACGCACCTACCCCATAAATTATTCCGACGTCTACGGCGATGCGATACTCGAATGAATGCAACGTATGCGAGCGCTCAGTATAATCAGATTGTAATTCATTTATAACGCTTAAACATTAATGTTAATTAGTCTAATTGAAACGAGGAGCGCTGCTCCAACGTCGGTATGTTTCCGGATCGTTCGAGAGCAATCAGGAAGCAAGTGATACCGAGTGTTTTCTAACGATAGGTGCGCGCTTCGAACGGCTCCAATCCAAATCCGGTTTAACGGATCTAATTAACGTAGGGAAATGCGCGCGTACGGCAGAAATAGGATACGCCGAGGATACCGACGTTGCGGCAGCTTGGAGCGTTTAGATATTAATTGACGATGACAATGAAACTCTACTGCCAACGCAGTCGCGTAACTGGGTCCAACGTGGTGGTGGGTACATGACATGTAAAATTTTACATTTTAGAGAGAAACCGACACCCGTAACACGTTAACTCTTCGTCAAGCGCTAATACGCTACCGTGCAGGAACGGAGTGTTGTGGTATAATAGTTCTCTGGAAACGCAATGTGTTGCGACAGCTGTTCCGGATGGACCCTGACGTGTCGAATAAAACGCAACGCCGATACTCACGGGCTTTACCGAAGATGGACAGGGCCTTTGCCGGTCTAACCTAATGAGAAATGACTCATCGAATCGACATCGAATCGACGTCGAAATCATCGAAATTACATAAAATACGATGTAATTTCGATGATTTCGACGTCGATTCGATGTCGATTCGATGAGTTCAATTTGTCATTTCTCACTGGGAAAGGCTGTCTTTAGTGATGGGCGTTCAAATTCTTTTCTTGAAAGTTTTAATCATATGAGATTCGAATTGCTTCGAATGTTATTCGAAATTGGAAATTCTTGAGTCTTGGATTTTCATCAAAATCTGTCCTTAGAAGCGTTTGAATATCTGAAACAGAATCCTTAAAAATAAGATTGTTGCCTGTGTCTACAAATGAAAGTGGATTAAAATAATAACAAGGTACCAAACTGACGTTATTTGTTGTCATTTTGACATTAGATGTCATTTTAATGAAAAATGACGTCAAAATGACGACAAATAATATCAGTCTTCTATCTGGGATGTTGCAAAAGAAACCAAAAGTAACTTTCAAAGTAACATTCAAAATTTCCATGGTTCTTTTGGTTTTGAATAATGTCCAAAACGATTCGGAATTTTCGTCAGATATTTGAACGATTGGATGGGCCCATCGTCTGTTTTATATGCGCGCGGGGTAAACACCCCTATGTAAAGCGTTGTTTAAAAAAGTGTCTTAAAAATCGGTACAGAACGGAGTATCGGCCTGCCATGGATTTTAACGAACGACACATAATTGATGCGTTTCTCAGTGTTTTCTCGAGAGTATCTCTCGAGAGTTCTCTCGAGAGTCTCTTGAGAGTATCTCGCGTGCGGACCTTTGAATGATGTACACGAATTTACGTTTACGCAACTCAGGGGCGAGATACCATTATTTCCTCTTGCACTCCAAGGTACGATAACACGGCAAACGGCTTCCAGGTCCTCTCCTAGTATTGTATTATCCTCTCGAAAAGTGCAATAACTTCGAAGCATCCCGTGGGTCCCACGGAATTTCTGTCGAGGGTCGGAATCGCTCGGCGAACGGATTGCACGTGATCCCTCGCCGCGCCATGGCACTGGTTCATAGCGATCATTGGGGACGAAAATGCTGTATAGAATCTGTTTTTCTCGCGTTACGAAGTAGCGCGGGTCCCGATGCTCCCGCAATGTTCCTCTGGACCCTTGTCAAAAGAATCTACAACGAATCTGTGTAAATAACGAAAAATCTAATAAAACTGGTAACTGTAAGATGGTTTCTGAATGTCTCTCTTTGTCCCATGCGATCCTCCTAATTGTGTCTTTCTGTCACTTAAATTACAACTAGGTGGGTAGGTAAAACCAGGAACGGAAGTGTCTCGAACGTCACAAAATAATCGATGCGAGCTGGCAAATTATGAAACGAGAGTGTCTTCTTTTTTTATTGAATTATATATATAATTCGTTTTTGGAAAATATGATATAATATATATATAATATATATATGTATATAATATAACAAGAAATATAATTAGACTGACATGACTTCTATATCAAATTTCTTTCCGGCTCTCTATGATGTTGTGCATTTCGGATGAGTATAATATAGCTCTTTATTAACGCCACAGAATTGTCAATTGCTTCGCCTTTCCTTTCTCTCGTTGCCCTCTCTCGTTATCCTAGATTATATTTATACACAGATAATTCAGGTTCTTCTCCGCCTCGTCAATCACCCTTCCTCGACTTCTCTTTGTCTCTCCTCCTCTAATTAAGATTAACACGTAGCTCAACGCGGTGTAGCTCTCCCCGTGCAGCCGAAAAAATCGGTGGACATGTCCGAAATATCCGTTTCGCTTTCCACAGGAGACCTTACTTTGTAATAAATATAAATTATATATTTATATTTTCTTCCTGAATACTTGTACGCATGTGTTACGCATGCCCGATGACCGCATGACATCCGGAGAAGTGGCGAGTGGCGCAAGTCGTCGCTCTTTCGTCCATTTCCACCGATATAGATTAACTTTATAATCTCGATTTAACTTACTAATTCTTCTAATGTCCATTTCTACCAATGCAGGTTAACTTTAATCTCGGTTTAACTTACTCTTTATCTTTTTCTAATTCTTAGAACTAGAAAAAGATAAAAAGTAAATTAAACCAAGATTAAAGTTAATCTACATTGGTAGAAATAGACGTATTTCTTAGAACTAGAAAAAGATAAAGAGTAAGTTAAACCGAGATTAACGTTAATCTACATTGTTAGAAATGGGCGTTTGTCGCAATAGAATTAGCAAAACGGGAGAGAACGCGAACACGGTGAGGTACGTTGTCCTAAGCACGGAGGCACAGCCACTGTGATTTATCCTTGCGGTACCGATACGCCACGTCGGGATGCGCAAAAAATATATATGTATATATCGGTACATACTCGCAACTTGTCCGCGTTATCTGAGTAACTTTCAGGACCGGTCTCATCGACGTCGTTTAGGACCAAGAACCATCGGCCGAACCATCCATCTCCTCGTACACGGAAAAAGAAATAATGTTGCATTAACAGCATTAACGTCCATTTCTATCAGTATAGATTAACTTTAGTCTCGGTTTAACTTACTCTTTATCTTTTTCCAATTCTTAGGATGAAAAATCTACACTGGTAGAAATGGACATACATAAGTCTAGTTGGAAATAACCTTATTAATTGAATTTTGAACTTATTAATTCAATAACAGTTTTAAAATAAAATGTACGTAGACTATACGTATTTTTCATTAACGCTGTTATTAAATTAACAAAATTATTTCCAATAGACTTAATGCTGATAACACATCATTTTTTCCGTGTCCCACAGCTGAAGCTGGCTTGTCTAATGCGAGACGGAGAACCGGTTAAACCAATGTTAACACTCGCAATTACAAAGATCCATCTCTGTCATCGTCGTCCTGCAACTTCTCAATGTGAACGATACAATCATTCGAATGAGAATGCAGAAATATTTCGTATTTGAAATCCTGAATATTGGCTCGCTATCGGCCAGCCTCATCTGCATCGCGATCCTATTTGTAATTGCGGAACAGGAAAAATTTGTTCGCTAATCCGTTCGCAAGGACGCTAACCGACCTGCCGACGCGACCGGCCTTGTCAAGTATCAGCTGTCACGTTCACCGTGGTTCTCGCTCGCTCTGCGGTCTAAACGTAAGCAGCCGTGGTAAAAAGATACGCTTAACGGCAAGATACGTCGCTTCCTGTAACGCTAAGATAACTCCATTCTCACGTCGTTCTGACACACGTGTCTCGCGTTCTTATCGGGAAGTAGCGAAAACGCAGGATCGCGACGTTTCTCGCTACTTCTCGCAAGCCGCACACGCTCCATCGCGTCTCTACCGCATTACACAACAAATGAAGAAACGAACAATTTTCTCCCGCGATTCGTTGTGCAGAACAACGCTTCGGCTAACGTTAAAAGGACGCTCGAACCAAAGGAAAGGACTCCACCAAGGCTGCGTTCGGAAACATCACCCGAGTACCTCCATGTAGCATTTTATCCTTGTTCACCTAATGTTAAACAAGAATAAAATGACACATGAGATACCTCGGGTGATGTTTCCGAACGCAGCCCAAACGGTCAGGGGGGGGGGAGAGAAAGAGAGAGATAGAGATGATATTCTTTTGTGCAAGAGTCGATGTTACTCGTAAATTTTTCCGTATTTCGTACCGCGATGTTCCTTCTACTCTCTTCCTATCCTGTCCTAACCGATTTATTGCTCGCCGTTGTCAATCGTCTTACGTCGCATTACAAAAATAGTAGGAAACGAATGTGTGAGGTCTCGCAAGCTTATATTACCCGTTCTCTTTAAGAATCGCTCGTGATCGGTTGCGATTGGGAGGTGATTGCCTCGGGTGGTTTGCGGGTGTTTTTCCGTCTCTTCGTTGAATCTCCAGAATGCACGAAGGGGAAATTACAAGGTCACTCGAGAGCGATGGTAATGAAAAATTCGTCACACCTGCTGTGCACGCGATAATTCAACTCTTGGACTCTTTTTCAACAGATAGGAATCCGGGATAAATATCATTGGGAATAACGCATGTCGCCAGTACAATTGAATCGACGCAAACTTAGAAATATAGTCGCCGAGATCTTTCTTTCGCTAACGCGAGTTAAATAAATTTAAATATAAATACAACAAATGTAAATATAACAATCTCATGCAGGTATTCTCTAAATCCCATTAATTTGAAGGATTTAATAAACTTTGAGTAGGGCTGTTACTTTTGACAACTTCGAAGATTCAAAGCTTCGAAAGAATTTGAAGCTTCGAAGTTAACTCTGACCTTCGGAGTTAGGTGCCTTTGAAGCTTCGAAGTTAACTTCAAAGCACCTTAAACTTCGAAGGTTCAGAGTTAACTTCGAAGCCTCAAATTCTTTCAAAGCTTCGAAGTTAACTCTGAACCTTCGAAGTTTAAGGTGCCTTTGAAGCTTCGAAGTTAACTTCCTTCAAAACACATTAAAGTGCGAAGGTTCGAAGTTAACTCCGAACCTTCGAAGTTTAAGGTGCCTTTGAAGCTTCGAGGTTAACTTCGAAAGTTCGGAGTTAACTTCGAAGCTTCAAAGGCACCTTAAACTCCGAAGGTTCGGAGTTAACTTCAAAGCTTCAAATTCTTTCGAAGCTTCGAATCTTCGAACTTACCAAAAGTAACAGCCCAAATTTTGAGCGGACGATCGATGGCGCGATGCCGAACAGGTGTATCGAATATATGCGGTGAAGCGTTAACAAACGAAACGAGGAGATAAGTAAACACGGCCGTTCGCTCGGCTTTTACATGACTTTTGGTTCGCCGAACTCTGTTCCGAAAAGGAGAGAGGCGGCAGCCCTAACGAACGTAACGTCCAACGCGACGTTGTATACGCACTTTATATGTATACGCCCGCATGTCACACCCTGATACGATTTCTCCTTCGCTCTCCTCCTTCCTTCATGCTCGCCCGGTCTCTCGCGCGTAGAGATACTTGGTAGATGACATGAATCGAACGCCTACGGAATACATGGTGGCCGCGAGGTGTCGGACGATACTTGATGGCGTTCGACGGCCGATAAGCTCCTTCACCGTTGTATCTCTTCACCCCTACCATCATTATTATCTTAAAGAGATGCGTGAACTGCTTTTCTGCTTAATAGGTACAATTATGCTTATTTTTTTCATCTTCTTTTTCTTTAACTCACTACGACGACATTAGGTACAGTTAAATACTATGGTTGTGCGCCCATCTCTTTATAATCGAAGTGTTTCGATATATAAATTTTCTTCGCTTTGGGTCTCTTGTCCTTTCGTTCCTTTCTCTCTTTTCTTAACGGGATCAAAACTTTTGCCACATTTTCTCACGAAGAAAAAATAGTGTCACGTTCGCGTTAACGGGAGATAGACAGGTTCGCGTGCACATCGCATGATGTTTCTCGCTTATTTGAACTCTCATAAAAAGATAGGCACACCTTCACCTACGTTTCTGAAGTACAATCACCGTAAGCGAAGCTTCTGGATGGATTCCACTTGGTTTTTGTGTTGCGCGGAGCAACGCGGGCAGCCCTCGCGATCGCGATCTACACTACGAGATAACGATTAACGGTCGATTGCTACTCTTTTTTTTCTTTGGCGACTACTCTACTTGTTTTGCGAGAGTGCAGGTTAATTCGCGTTTTCTTAAAGTAAAACGATGTGACTGCGCGTAATAGTCTAGTCGCGCGAGATCTGCCCGCGCTGATCAGCCTAGTTTTCACAGACGGAGACGTTATTAATTACCGCAACCGCGTGTCACCATCACCCCTGCCGGGTAGTACATATGTATCGCATATATACATATATATCGCATATGTTTCTATTTCGTTGGAACGAGTGTACAAAAAAAATACATCTGTCGTGATATCTATATATATATGTATGTACATACATATGTATTTATGTACAAATACGTCTGAAGCATGTAATTTTATCTATATATATATATAAAGTGTATATAATATACATATATGTATAAATATATAATATATATAATATATGTAACTTTTATTATATATATAATATGTATATAATTATATATATATAAGTAATATTTACTTATTATATTATATATTTTTTATTATATATGTAATATCTATATATATATATAACATTTATATATTATATATGAAGATCTGGGAGGAAAAACAAGGAATGTCAGTTTTACTAAAAATAAGATATATAATCGTCATTTTGTAGCATTTAAGAGATACTACAAACTGATGTACATCTTGGATTAAAAACTGTATTAATCAGTGAAAAAATGAAGGTAGAACATTCGGGTATAGAGGAAATAATAAACTTTAAAATTCATTTTAACTCAAAAAGTATAAAACTGACATTTCTTGTTTTTCTCCCTGGGTCTTCATATATAATATTAATATGTATATAATTACATATAAGTAATATTTACTTATATTATATTTTTTATTATATATATATATAATATCTATATACATATATATAAAATCACATACGCGACAGATGTACTTATGTACATCCAACATACATATAAGCACACATATGACACACACACACGAACATAACAGAGAGAGAGAGAGAGATGATTCCGCAAAATTCATAAAACATGCTCGCATATACTGGAAGACGAATCATAGTGGTATAAAGAAAACTAAACTTATTCTGAGCTTTCGAGACGAAGAATGATCGCAAACAAATCGCTGATCGAAATCGCTGACAGTGATCTATGATCGATATCAAACGCAGAAAATTATCTATTATCGCAAATAAGAATACGGTAGTTTTGGTCTTTCTTTTTAGCAAATATAAAGCGTAGGTGGTGAATTCTCAGGCTGTGATGGCTTCACGCTGCTTAACTACTGCTTGAAACTAGACATAAAGATTATGTACTGAATACGTTTACATATTTACTTATAGTCAATGACACCGGTATAATTGTGAATTATGATTGATTAAAGACGTATCTAGTTGAATATTACAGAATGTCGCGAAAGTGTAAAATGTTACATTTTATATTTTTTTCGGGTGATTATCGTTTTGTTTTCCCTTGTAAAGTCGATATATAGCATTTTCGTAAAACACAATAGAAATTTCCGAGATACAAAAAAGAGAGAGAGGGGAGAGAGAGAGAGAGAGAAAGAGAGAGTATACGCTTGTAAAAATTATATGTAAACATTTTGCGAAGAGTGTAAGAAGTTCTCATTATTCACGTACAATAAATACGTGTCAGAAGAAAGCGTAAGGGCTGGCATCATCAACGCGCGGCCAACTTTTAGAATTTTCATAGGTATTACACTGAGGTAGCAGACAACTCGTTCAAAAAATGGACTCGGAATGGGCAGCGACGTTAACGCAACATTCGTTGACTGATGCGATGGCAGCGAGTGTATCAAAATTAGCGGGTAAGATAGATAATAGAACATCCTTTTTGGATCGCCATTAACACTAAGCCGAAATATTCGCGCGCCTTGTAAACGTACTCAGTAAGGTGTATTCTTTTTTTTTTCGTCTTTCCCGTATATTAGTTTAATCGTCATACATATTCTCCCGGCGGTCGGAAATCACCGTGACAAGCGTCTCGGAAAATTCGTGTGTTTATTTGACTTAACAATAATGCTCCTTAAAAGTAAATCTCACATTCATATAGTATCTGTAAAACCGCAGTTAAAATATCTTCAAGTATAATATATTATATATACATATATTACTGTATATATATATATATATATATACATACATATACAATAATATTGTAATAGTAATTAAAATTTTGTCCAGTAACTCTATTCGGTGCACCACTGATTCGCTCGTTCCTTACATCTGGGCACATGCACGTGATCACGTTTTGTCCTTCTTTCCTTCGTCTCATGCTTTTGCATTGTCATGGTAATTCAGTTTTACTATGAATTCAGTGTGACTGAAAGTCTTTCGAGTAAGGATTAAATTTCGTGTTTTGGGTTATCCAAAAAAAAAAAAAACAATTCGCAGTATGCTATTCTTCTTTTCACTTGGGACATACGTGCACGCGTGTATCGTTCTAATAACGTCTCTCTTGCTTCTCTTTAAATAATTCAGGGTAATAATTAATATGGCATATTAGGAATACATCGTGTCTCTCTGAACAGTAAAGTAAGTTGTCAATCTCGATTGTTGTTCATCGAAATTGTGACTCGCGTTATCAGCGGTGTTATTCTTCCAATCTGCTTGCTCAGAATTGTACCTGGTTCCGACGGGTGATCGTCACCTTCACCGTTCCTGGAAAGAAACATTACTTCTGAGGAGGGAATGGAAGTTGTTGCTCTGATCGATATGTAATACGAGTGAGTTATTCTGATGCAAACAAATGGATGTCATTAAAGCAAAGAATATATAGATACATTAACTCTCGCATTAACTATAACTCATTAAAAAAAGCCTTATACAAGAAAGCAAAATATGTTTCCTAAAAAAGAATAATTCATACAAATTGCAGCCACATATGGTCATAGTCGACGTGAGAAAGAGTGAGAACAACAATATGTTCTCCAACGTCAACTTGACGAAGTCGATTAAATGATATTATCTGTATCTTGTCGATCCGAGTGCGATAGTAAGCATGAAAAATGTACGGTAGGTGTCGTGTAAAAAAAAGTTAGAAAAAAAGTGTGCAAAGAACACATTCAGTGTCATCATAACGAATTGTCTACAAGAAAATATTCCAGAACCGTTCTTCTCCAATTTTCAAGCGGATAACATCAAAAGATGTGCACTTTTTACAAAGAAAAAAAATTAACATCGTTATATGTAAAAACTGGACAGGAATAATTCTGAACATTTTCTTATCAGTTAAGAATATTATCCCGTGCGCGTTGCTGTTTAAGCGTACGGTGCAATAATAAAATACATGTGCAATGAAAAGATATCTTTCCTACTTTCTTCCGTAAGAAAGTTTTTAGCTTTTCACACAGCTTTTAAGCAAATTTGTATTTTTTTTGTCAAAACGCTAATCATAATAATAAGCTTGAAAAGACCGTAATTGGTTCGAGAGATGCATAGTCACTTATAAAATTATGGAAGTAGGAATCACTTTCCAGCACGTTATTGTATAAAACCGAAAAACGACAAATATCAATACAGATGAATCAACGCACGTGAAGAAGCCCCTATCGTACAAAGAAGACACTGTGTTCTATGTAATATTTTATACTTAAGTTCTGTACCTTATATCATACTGTCTTCCACAGGTTTCGCTTTTAAGGGGAGACAAGAATGTGTCAAAATCGTGTTACACTTTATCCTTCATAAGCAAAATGAAAGCAGAAAATAACTAAATTTTAAGCGACGTACTGAGCGCGAACATCGAATTTTCTCTCTCTCTCTTTCTCTCTCTTTCTCTCTATGCTCTTTGCCAATTTTTCATACCTTCTCTGATGTCTTTGGGTACATTTGATGAGAGCGATGACATGGAAGGTGCCTGATAGAAATTGGGTCGTACGCCGCTCGGTGGCAAAGATGTTACTTTGGACCTGAATAAGTTGTACAAACGTATAAATTTACTGAGAAACAAAAAATAATGTTTAACGAGAACAGAAATAACGAAAGCTCCAACCTCTGTTTGCGAATTTTCTGACTTCTGCCGTCAAAGGAAGTCGGCGTGCCAGCCCCCGAAGTGTTAGACGAAGGCGGCCTGTACGGCCGCGGGCAACCTTGAACAACAGGCGGTGATGATACTGGTGCATACTGCAACCGGGGATTGGATGGTACGCCTGGATGCATCAATCTCATGTCTCCTGTGGTGTTTAAAGATATATTTTAACAGCCGTTTAAAGAACGATTTAACGATTGTACGCTGCATTTAAATTATTACCTTGCACGATATGGACACCCTGATACATTGGCAGTGGGTAACGTGGTTGAGGTTGTGCGCTTCGGTCCCCGCTTCCACCTCCGAAGAGCTCGTGCGCCGGAGTTGGAGACCGACTGGCTCTTTGGGAGTTACCTGGCGTTGTCGCCCGCACGCTGGGAACGACCTATTTCAAGAGAACACCTTTTGTCATCGAGAGTCCCATAACAACTAGTCGATGATAGTCGTTACTATCATATTCTCACAGGAACATTTTGTCTGAAGACAAGATTGGGAACCAGCGTGGGCGTCATATATGCGCCAGGCGGCGCCGGAGACGTGCCGTTGTGGGTGATCTGGTGCCCGAATGTTCCGCCGGTCACCATTGCTGGGGCCGCGTAGCTGCTCGAGTTGACGTACATCAACGGCATACCGGGTATCTATTAATTATATCAAATACCATGCATTAACTTTTTATGTTAACCCTTAACAGTCACACTGAGTAAAATACACCCCAGCGTTTTTTTGACTTCGAAAACGACCCAGTAAACCAATGGAAATGGGCAATTTTTTTACATATATTAAATTAATTTTTTGCAAATCAAACCTATACAGTCTTTTTAGGGAAGACTTAAACTACAACAGGATATTTTTTTTTAAGGTCACCTACAATTTTTTATACACGTGCAAACACGCTGGGGTGTATTTCACCCAGTGTGACCGGTACAGGAATCTCGGGAAGTGTGACGGACAAGGGTTAATATTATACAATTTCATGCGTTAATATAATGTTTTACTTTTTGAACCAACTTTAACTCCAAACGAAATTAATATTGGTAATTAATTAGTAATAGATTAATAATTACCATAATAATACATAAATAATTACCTGACTAGACGTTGGCGTGTTCGGTGGCGTAGGTACTCTGTACATCACAGGCGGCGGTTGCATTGTCGGTTGTCCCGGCGGATAATACGTAGGAACCATTTGGACTGGAGGTTGATACGTATAGTCGCCAGGTGACGGAGTTACTGCCGGAACTGAACTGTAAGGTACCGGATAACTACCGACGTAATTAGCTAAAATATACAACAATTATTGTAGATATTGCAAAGAGAAACAAAGAGATGGAAATACGGCGATCACGTTCGGCAAAACGTACAACTTGCTTGGCTCGGAGGCGTCATCGTTTGCGCGTTGAAGGAGTAATTCGTTGGGAATCTCTGCTGCTGATGCAGTTGCTGTCTGTCCCCCGGAGTCTGACCGACGGAAATTGCTGTTCCAGGTGGGGGCACGAAGTACATGGTCTGTTGGGGCTAAAACGATTTATCATTCATTAAACTAAAACGTACAAACAGCAAATAAAAAAAATGATTTGTGTGATGTTTTCTTCTTCCGTACCGGTATTTGATTCGGCGGTGGTTGCCAATAATTCGGTTGTATCGACTGCACATTCTGCACGGCCTGGTTTGCAGAAGGCGGCGGTGGCGGATACGTGGGGTGTGGAGGCGTGGAGTGACTGTCTCCACTACCACGCTGATCGTAAATGTTCATCCCCAAGAAATATCCGGACAACTCGGCCATATCCTAAACATCAATTACAACATTAGTTTTGAATTTTTTGAAAAGCAATTATAAGAAACTTGTTACAATTTATTCACATGATTTATTATCACAATATTATTTATTATCTTTGGCTGACGAGTGTAACTTATTTAGAAATAATTATGTTATTACATTCTCAATCAAAATTTTAAAAAATATTACGGCCGGTATTCATAGTTGGATCTTATATTTAAGTACAGTCATAAGCCAATCACAGAGCTGTATTAGCGCATTTTAAGATATTACTTAAGACGGTCTTAAAATAAGAACAGACTATGAATACTGGCTTACAATTTTCATTTCTCCGATACACTTACCCCTGACTGTGGTATTTGTCCTTGATGCACAGGTACCGCGTAATTGGTATAGACATGACTCTGGTTGAAGACGTCCCCCTGACCACCGTTTTGCATGCTCGCTTGACCCTGAGTCGGATGAGGCGCCATCATCACAGTTGGTTGCCCCATAGGGGGCGGATAGACACCCTGATTATACGGTTCTGAGGTAGGTACGTAGGTCGCGTACGGTTGTTGAGCTGTTTGGTTTGTATGACTAAACATCGGTAGTGTCGACGATTTGACTAGACTTTGCTGCTGCGGCTGCGCCTGTGGCTGTTGTTGCGGTTGCGGCGGCAGCGGCTGCGGCTGTGGTTGTGGTTGCGGCTGCTGTTGCTGCACTTGTTGTTGTTGCTGCTGTTGCGGAATGGGTGGGTTCTGCGCAGCGGAATTAGCAGGAGGTGGAGGTGGCGGCGGTGGCGGTGGAGTGAATGGCAGGCTTGGCGATGTCGCTGAATTTGTTACTTGGGCCCCGGAAGTGACATTTATCCTCGATTGCGGCGACCTCTGCTTTCTGCCGTCATTCTTGAGGTTGCCATTCGTCGTTCTGGACGACTCCGAGGGCAATTCCGTGTGCTGCTGCTGCTGCTTGTTAGGCGCGGACAGCGCCGCGTTACCATTCTCATTCTCCATAGCGAAGAACTTTGGCGGATTGTCCGGGTCGTAGCGGTAGATCGAGCCGTCCGGGTTCGTGTATGGCTGATTGGTCTGTGGGTTTATTATTATGCTGCCGGGTGGCACGCTGGACAAACTGGTGATTGCCCACATGACTGTCTGGCCGCCGCTCGACTCCGGCGAGATTAAATCCTGACTAGATACTTGAGTGTGGCTACACGTCATGGCGGCCGGCACGGGGGAGGGCGACGGAGATGGCGATATCGTCGCGTCGCTGCGCTGACTCTGCGATTTGTAGCCGCTGCTCGAGCGACTTGGGCTCAACCGTGAACACATACTCGCCCCCGAATCTACGACACGTTTGCCACGTGATAATAGAATGAAGAGAGCGAGCAAAGGTGATAATAATGCAACGCCATACAACATTGTTGCATTACAATCTTTGCCGATATTTTCAATGCAACCCCGTGCACAATTACGAACAACTACCTTGCTTCATGAGGCGTGCTCCCGCGCTATGTGTGGACGTGACGCTATCCCCTCTCGTCAACATGCCTTTGGTGTATCCACCGAAACTGAATGACTTAGAAACGGACGGGCGCAACACCGCACCGCGGAACGAATCCCTCCCGTCAAAGGATTCGCCCTTCAGAAGTCGATTTTGCCTGGAGAAATGTATATATAAACTGTTTGTACTCTCTAAGGTAATAATCATATCAAGAGGAATATATTCGGTGAATATTTTATAACTATTGTCTAGTATTTTATAACTATTATGTGTAGTAAAAGCTCAGATGCAATTTACCTGACTATCTGGTGATCCGGGTGTAACAAGCGAAATCTCGCAGAGGCATCCGAACTCTCTGTCGAGGACCACGGCCAGGACGTGACTTCGCTACTTTCACCGCTGCTGTCCTTAAATATCCTCCGTCTGGCGCGCTCGTATTCCTCCTCCCGCTCTTCGAAGCTCTTGCTACGCCGACAGCAATCACCCGACATTCTATCAGGCGATTTGAAGTTAAAGCTATCCTCGAACGAACTCGAGTCCCGTTTCAAAATGCTTCTTCGCGGCTCCTCCGATAGGATCAGATCATCCCTGATGTGCTCCTTGAAGCGAGTGTCCGGTATTCGCATGTTCTTCGTCCGCGTAACGATGACGCTCAGACCCGACTGATCCACGTTATGCTCCATCCCGAAGTAAGCTGCTACTCGATGCACCAACATCCTGTTGTACGACGACATGTTCGGGAATTTATGGGAGACCTTCTGTCGATCCTTCGCAAACTCAATTAAATCCTTCTCAATCTTCAGCAACACTGTGCGATCCTTCTGATTGCGGTTTATAGTCTCTGCAATGAACTGTTCGAGATCTATTCCGGTGCTGTCCGTATACAACTCCGTACTACTGTCTGTAAATAAATATAAAACTTGATATAATAGATTGTAACGTAAGAATCAAAAAACAGAATCAAAAACAGAATTTTGCGCATTATTGTTTGGGGACATTGGATATCTCGGTAGTAGAACAGTTGCCTGTCAAGCAAAAGATCCGAGTTTGATTCCCAGTGTTCCCATATATTTAAATAAAATTATTCCACATTGTTATTGCTAGAGGTGTGCGAATAGTTCGAATTCGAATCGAATCGAATCACAGTAGATTCGATTCGATTCGTTTTCAAATCTAAAAGGGTCGAATTCGAATAGTTCGAGAATTTCGAATCATCAATAGTTCGATTTCGAATCAATAGCCTATTTTGATTGCTTCATTTATATCTTCCGCGCGACCAATCTTGTATCAGCGCATAATAAAGAAGCAGGAAAATTTGTTATGTAAATCTGGGAAATTTTGATTCGCATTCGATTCGTATTCGAATCGAAGAGGTTCGATTCGACGTGAAAATTTCAGATTTGATTCGATTCGATTTCGAACATGTTATCAAAGATTCGATTCGATTCGACTTGCAAATACTTGATTCGCACACCTCTAGTTATTGCTCCATAAATTTCAAAAATATAAACAAGATAAAGGTTATTTGATAAAGAGTGAGCAGATTATTGACATATATTGAAGAAAAATCTGAAAAATAAGAGGAATTAAGGAAAAGGATGAAGAACATATATAGTTCAAGTAACGTACCGCGCGAGAGACATGGCGATGCGCTGTCGTAACTGCCTTGGGACGAATTCTGGTGTCTCAGCTTGTGCCTAGATCCAGGTCTGCTCACCGAGAGCGTGTTGCCGCATTGTGCTGAGCACTGATTGTTACATATGTTCAACGTGTTCGGCCTTCGTTGTTCGGATTTGTGCTGATTGTTCTGGCCGCACGGGGCAAGATTGGTGCTCTTCGGTGAATGCTGCAACGCTTGACCGGATCTGGTGGGTGATATCGGAGTCTGCAATAGACCTGGTCGCTCATTCTGATTGTTCTTCACACAGTTATTGCATTTCTGAATGATATTCGCGTTAGCAAATTTGGAGCGATGGTTCTCCAATTTATTGCCATTGGTCGGAGAAGTGATGCTCTTTGGTGAGTGTACCTGAGAGGGACTAGATTGACCTGCGCAGTAAAAGTCTCAGAATTAAAATTTTTTATTTTTAAAACGCAGCAAGAGAAAAAAGTGATCGCGCTTACCATTTCGCGACGGTGCCCGGCAGGTTGGCGAGGTCGCCGTGTTGCGCATTTGTTTGGGGGATTGAGCGGAACAAAGATTGCTGTTGAACATAGACTCGTTGTTGTTGAGCTTGGTGGAGTTGGGCGAGAGGCTGCACACGATTTTCTTCTCGCCGTCCGCCGATTGCGGACTGTGCGGCGACGATGGACCGTTGCCGTGCGGTTCCCGCGGCGGGGACGTCGATTCTCTCATGGCATGGCTTCTGACTAACAGTTTCAGTTTCGCGTTCGTCTGTAACATCAAGAGTCCTTTATGTACATTCGGTTGATGGCGTGTCGTCGCAGTATCGATTCATAGATATAACACTTTCAATTCGCGTTTTTGCTATTTGATAATCATATCACAGATTCATGAAAAGGAATAAATATTTCGTAACTTTGGATGTTCTTCAATGTCTATACAGGATGATTCTAAATAAGTGCGGAAAATTTTAGGAGATGATTCTTTGTCGAAAATTAAATTCTTTCATATAAACATATACTCCTATATATAAACATATACTCCCTTTCTCGGGAGTTACACTCCTCCAAAGGGGGAGGTAAAAATTAGATTTTTATTCTTTTTCTCAAATTTTGGACAAGTTAAAAAAATGAAATTTGGTGAACATTTTCCACTAGTAAAAAGGATACTTAATAATATTTTTTTAATCCTCCCGTATCATTATAAAGAGATGAAACTAGCAACCGCTATTCAATTTTTTATTAGAACTTTTTAACGGTGTGGAATGTGATCATCTAAAAATATGCGTTAGAAAGCTTGAGTCCTTTATAAACGTTTTTATCTCTTTTTTGTAAAATCAATAGTTTTCAAGAAAAAACATAAAATACATTATCATGCACAGCACGGTGCTAAATCGCATATGGGTTCGAGTGACGAGAAGTTAAATCTTAAAATAAAAAAAGCAAACAAAACAAAATTATAGTAATAAAAAGTAAAATATAATAATAGTAAGTAAAAATTATAGTAAATGTGTGTTGGAAAAAATGGAACAAAAACAACACACAATTATAATAATTTTCCAATTTTCACCTCCCCTTTTGGAGGAGTGTAACTTCTCAGAGAGGAATATAGAATAGGAGTATATATTGATATATGAAAGCGCCTCCTTAATTTTCGACAAAAAAAATTTTTGCATTTATTTAGAATCACCTTGTATATCTTCCGAAGCAAATTGCTAGCTTGATGACTTCTTCCAGATGTATCTCGAAGCTTCTAATGAGAAAAGACGAGCGAAATGGGAAAACGTGACAATGGTCTAGCAGTGATTAATGAAATACATACCCGATTGCGAAAGTTCTTGCTTTCAGTGTCCGATTTGTCGGGTGGCGGGCAGGAGGACGCGGGACGATGGAGCGAGTTCGGTACGGGGGAGGTGCCGACGTTGGGGTTGGCATTCCCGTCTATCATATCCGACTCCGAGGCGTCCTGGTGAGGTGCACTACCGGCGAGGCCTTGCCTGGACGGCAGTGAGGGCATTCCTCCTCGCACCACCACCGTGGGACTCTCAGGTCGGTCCTGCGACCTGCTTCCTTTATACACCACTATGCTCGGTACTGGAATCACCAAGTGCGCATAAACCGCGATTACATTGCTCTCTCATCCGGCGGAGATTTACACAGACAGTTCCAGTTTCCTCGACCAATTTGAGAACGATCTTCTCTCAATGAAAATGTCAAGTCATCGCCAAGCGTGACATTTCAATTTCCTTTTTTAAGATCGCATACAGAGGCTTTAAATTAAAATTCCAAAGAATCTACACAAGAGACTAATTAAAAAATAAAATTATGTCGTTTGTCATTTTTCTCCAAACTTAAGTTGATTATAACACTACAGGTGCTTGATCATTTTTTGCCGAGGAAAAATCGATTTCAAGTCGATCGAGGAATCTGCAGTAAAAGGGACATCCAATTGTTTCGATAGGCTAATACAGAGGTGGTCAAACTTAGAAGCACTAATGGCCATTTCTACCAATGCAGATTAACTTTAATCTCAGTTTAATTCACTCTTCATCTTTTTCTAGTTCTAAGAATTAGAAAAAGATAAAGAGTAAGTTAAATTGAGATTAAAGTTAATCTGCATTGGTAGAAATGGCCATAAGATCTACTTTCAGCTTTTTCACTCCATCTACTGTTCTACACGCGATCTACTGTTCCCTGTCGCAGCGATCTAGGTTTATATGTGAAATATGCATGTTTATTTTATTTTGTGTGTTTGTGATGCGATTGGGGATAAAACAGCACTAATTAAATTAATTATGGTTACATTGCAATTACAGCTTGTATCTGTATATTCGTATTGTACATTTAATAAATAATTTATTTCGCCCCAACAACGGCGTTGGCTTACATTGGTTTTTATTGAATTATCCTTGATTTTAGAACTGTTGTATTGTGAATTTTATACGTTGCCACACGATCGACCGCCCAAGTGTCCGCGATCGACCGTTTGGCCACCTCTGGGCTAATATAATAGGTTTAACTTCTTCGTGTTTTGCAATGCTTTAACAATTCTTTATATTAATGATCTCGACCGAATGAAAAAGTGCAGAATAAGCAATTTGTGATCATCGTTCGAGCGCATTTAATCGAGCAGTGGCCGGTAATATTTCTACAGCAGAATTTATCAATCTATGGCATTAATGAACAATGAAGTTCCTCTCATTTCCGACGTGATTATGCGATCCGATCGTTCCGTTTCTCTCCTGTGTAGATGTGCGTGTATGCGTGCGTGCATTATGTGTATGTGTGAGTGTATACAGTGTACATACAGGGTGATTCTAAATAAGTGCGAAAAATTTTAGGAGATGATTCTTTGTCGAAAATTAAGAGAGATCTTTCATATATGTATAAACATATACTTCTATATCCCTCTCTGAGGAGTTACACTCTTCCAAAGGGAGAGATAAAAATTAGGTTTTTATTTTTTCTCAAATTTTGGACAAGTTAAAAAAATGAAATTTGGTAGACATTTTACACAAGTAAAAAGGATACTTAATAATATTTTTTCAATCTTCCCGTATTGTTATAAAGGGATGAAACTAGCAACCCCTATTCAATTTTTTATTAGAACTTTCTAACAGGCCGGAATGTGATTATCTAAAAATGTGCGTTAGAAAGCTTGATTCCTTTACAAAACTTTTTTATTTCTTTTATTTTTTTTCGTAAAATCAATAGTCGAGAAAAAAATACATTATCATGCACAACACGGTGCTAAATGGCATAGGTTTCGAGTTACAAGAAGTTGAATTTTAGAACAAAAAACGCGAGCAAAACAAAATTATAGAGTAAATGTTGGGAAAAAATGGAACAAAAACAACACAAAATTATAATAAATTTTCTAATTTTCACCTCTTCCTTTGGAGAAGTGTAACTTTTCAGAGAGGACTATATACACTGAAAAAAAATTCTTGGTAAACTTGTGAGATGCATTTAGTAATACTTTTTTTGAAGTATTTGATTATTATTACCAATTATAATAATAATAACAAAACATTTTGTAATAATTATAAACATTTGTAATAATTATAAAAGAGTAAATTTTGTTTAGTTGAGCCAACTAAATTATGTAACACTTATTATACGTTTAGTTGAAACTATTTCACCAAGCCAGCTTGGTGAAAGAATAGCAACTAAACGTATAATAAGTGTTACATAATTTAGTTGGCTCAACTAAATATATAAACAAAATTTACTCTTTTATAATAAATATTATAATGTGTCGTGTTTCTAAACAACAGAATGACCAAATAGAAAGATCAATTTATGACGAGCAATTATTGGATGGAAAAACAGCAAATTTATTCTTTTATTACCTAATATAATTAAACATAGAGACGTTTCGACTTACTTAGTCGTCCTCAGTCTATTAGTTAATATAAAATGTTATTGTAGATATAAAGAAAGATTTAAAAAATGTGAAAAATTCGATCGCAACATAATTATATGACGGTGTATAATATAATCCGTTGTTAACATAAGTCATATCACCCAGTTCAAACTCGATCCAATATTGAGGAATGTCAACCAAAATTAAAGTTAGTACATTCTCAACTCTTCATCGTTAGAAGGCGAAAAAAGGTGGAGTTCAAGATATAAAAATACATCCACCTGTCAATGATGTCAATAAATTAAGTATTAAACATTGTGATTTTTGTCAATTAATGTCAAAGTTGAGTGTATAGACGTTAAAAGATAAAATTAATTGTAATTAAAGTCAATATTGAATAAAAAAGAATAAAAGAATAAATTTGCTGTTTTTCCATCCAATAATTGCTCGTCATAAATTGACCTTTCTATTTGATCATTCTTTTATAATTATTACAAATGTTTATAATTATTACAAAATATTTTGTTATTATTATTATAATCAGTAATAATAATCAAATACTTCAAAAAAAGTATTACTAAATGCATCTCACAAATTTACTAAGAATTTTTTTTCAATGTAGGGGTATATGTTTATATGAAAGAGCCCCCTTAATTCTCGACAAAGAATCATCTAAAATTGTTCGCACTTATTTAGAATCACCCTGTATATGTGTCGTGTGGTAAACCATTCCGCGACGACCCTTCCGAGACGAAAAATTCTGCAAGTATGTCGAGGGCGCTTGTGAAAGAGACACTTACTCTCCAGGCGGGCCATGTGTTAAATGCGTCATGGGGTTACAGTGCAGTACACCCTGCAACTGGTGGGGGTTCAACACACACACGCGGGTGCGACTAGCAGTTAGTACGTGAATCTTTCGGGTGGCGTGCAGCACGAGGGGCTGATACTAGGTGCCAGATCACTGCACGTCCACCTTCCGACATCGTATACTCTGTAAGCAGACACAACAACGCTCGTGACGCTCTCATGCGAAGAACGTAAACGTTCGTTTGAATTTTCCTCGCTTCTATCAAGATACAAAATACAAATAAATAATAGTAATTGCACGCGCGAGCTTAATCATTCTTTCAATAGATCATTCTTACTCGATTCGCGGAATTTAATCGGGATATCTACTCAACCCCTTGAAAAACTGAAATTCTCTAGTCTTCCAGACATTTTCGTTCAAGTTTTCAGGCGATTACTGCATTTTCAGACGCGAATTAAAAATGTATTTTATCCGGACTGCTTAGTTCTTCTTTCCTTTTCTCATAGGATCATGAGAAAAAATTATTCAATATCAGATCCGAGAAAGTATTGAAAATGACAGGAAAGCATTCATAAAACAATCATAAAATAGGCATTATCGCATAAAAGTTTCAAGAAACGTAATAAAAAAGTAAAATCGTAAACAAAGAGAAATGTCAACACTTAAACATTAAAGGAAGGTTAAAACAAACTCAACTTTATCTCAACATAAAACTTATGTGGCACTTTCACGCTAAAAATGTATCATTCTGCTACTCGCGGAATAAAAACAAAGTTTCCAAAGGGATCGTTTTGCGACAAGAAGTCTTCTAAGAATTCCAGATTTTTCCAGGTAGCAAACACCTTGTTAATATATCGCGCAGATGCGATAATGTATATTTTTACGATTTATCATACAATCTTCCGAAGTGGTAGTCACGGCATTGTTAAATAATTTTACTGCACAGAAAAAAAATGATGTATCAATTGAAAATAATCTTATTAATTCAATAACAATTTTAATAAAATAAAATCATACGTATTTGTTTCATTAATATTGTTATTGAATTAACAAAATTATTTCCAATTAGACTTAATGCTATTGATACATCATTTTTTTCCGTGTGCTGATACAGCAATTGCGTTACCCGCTGAAAAGAGAATAAATGGACAAATTTTGTAATTGTTACGTAAAGGCCTACGGAAAGGGGAACTGTTTGTTAATTAGAAAAATAGCTACATTGTCGTATCTTTGTGTAAAGAACGCCCGATAATTATTACGTAGCAAAGGTAAACGTTGAGCTATGAATCACGAGCTTCTATAGGTCAGCGTTACACCATGAGTCATTTATTCGCGCGACATTATTGGATTATTAAATGATGGCGTCGCTTTCATGATGGAGCGCGTATGACAATACACGCACGGTGGATCGGAAAGTATTCATCGGTGCGTTATTACGCATCATACGTGCGTAACGAGATGTTATTACGAGGGCAGCATTACCGTGACGCTTAATCGCGTTATACGTAGCTTAACCGTCGCGTAAATTAACGAAATTTCGCATCGGGCATAATTTGCTCTTATTAATGCGCGATGTTTACCCGCGTTGTGAGAATTTAATAACCCGGCCCGCGCGTGTGGACGCTCCAATATCTGACAAATTGACTCGGATTGCCAATGTAATAACTGTGCGCCGTGTAAATAACGTGATAAATATTTCGCGTATGAACAAGGTGAGCGTGTTGCACGAGTGATGAAAGCATCGGCATGCTCGATTATTAATTATCGCGGAATATTATTTATCGCTCCCGTCGAGATAACGTCTAATTCGCGATCTAATCACCAGGGATCGGGGGATCGTTCTCGTGAACGCTGATTACTAGAAAGCTTATAAACACTGTTAATTCCTTTGGGTCATTTTTAACTATTCTATAGGTTGCCACTGCTCCTACTCAATATGTTGTTAATTTCGACACCTTGTTTTAGTTAAATGAACGACAAATGTGGTCATTTTGACACACACATGGTTAAATGTTAACCAATGTTTTACTTAAAATGACGACATAATTGTCTAGTTTACACCGAGCACTTGATACGCATATCAAGTAGTGTATTTGAGCTGAACAGCCAATGATTAAACTAATTCACTAATTATTTACTATTTGATACGCATATCAAGTGCTCGGTGTAAACTAGGCAATTGGGTAAGAGCAGTGGCGACCTATAGAATAGTTAAAGATGGACCCAAAGGAATTAACAGTGAAGGAAGTAGAAGATTTTAATCTCCGTCTTCTTCTACCGCGCAAAAACTGACTAAATCTTCGTTAATTAAAATTTACGGGAACGATTTCGTAGCGACTTGACTAAAATGCTAATTGCAACGAAAAGGCGGCAAGCGGATGTGAGTCGGTTTCGCGATTCGCAGTACAAGCAAGCCAGGCGACAAGGATAATCCCTCCTTCTCTCTCCGTCCAACGAACCTCCAGTTAAATTCGGCGGTCTCCATAGCGGCTAATTGCGAAAGCGCGCGTATCATCGCGTTAAATTTAAACCGGAAATGCGACTGCGGCGTTCCGCGGTGCTCGTGCCACTCTTCCTCCACGCTTCTGCCGCATTCCTCTTCGCGACGCGGATAAATTTATCCTCCATTCTCGGCGACGACGCGCCGATCACGAGCCGGTCTCGATCGCCGTCGATCAGCCGCAGCTTGCATTTTCCTGTTTCCCTCAGCCTTCGTACTCTCTTTCCCTCTCTTTCTCCCAGCTTCTCTCTCTTTCTTTATTTTTATTCTCTCTATGTTTTTATAATCGACGAAACAATGTGCGTACTCAATGACCATCGATCGTCACGCACATCGTTCATCCGTTCCCACTTCCTCCCACCCGGTTGTTTTCATTCAACCAAACTTTTACTTGTCCCCTGCTGCTTAAATCGCGCCGATCGACTCGACTCTTGCTCTAGACACCACTCTTTTCCGTGGGATAACACCCTCATGACTAGGACCGGAACGATCGGCGCAGAGTCCTTTTCGGTACCAGATCGAATCGTTGTCAACGCGATTGGCTCGTATACTCCTCGTAATTCCCTTCTTCCCCTCCGATACCGATCCTATTTCGTGTGCCTGAAGTGATCTCGCTGGGTGCTATCGACCGTGCGTTTTACCGCCGATAAACGCGCTCGGCCTCGTAAAAGCGACCCGAGCTCTGTTGGTCGATCTGCGGAGCGCGGCGATATACGGAAGATAGATTTCTTCTTCTTCTTCTTCTTCAGTCTCTTCTCGTCGGCTATCCGGCTGTTACCGCGAGAATACTCCCGAGGGTCGCGTCTCGCCCGTAAAAGCGATCGCGAGATATCGTCGTCTGATAAACGACCTCCGCCGCGAGCGGGAAATATGATGATCACCGGGAAAAGCCCACCGGAGAGGTGCACGTCGATGATGGGCTCCGTTATGGCAAGAAATGTCAACGCGACGGTCGTCTCGTGGGTTACGGCCGAGCGTCCAATTTTCCGTCACGCTCCGTAGTGGTCTGTTATCACCCACGATGTTTCAAACGACGGCTTTGTTCCGGACCCGAGATTAATTAACCAGAAACCCTCGTCGATCGACTGTCCGGGTCAAACAACACCAGAACTACTCTCGAGGCGAATCGTTCCTGGGGGGTTATCACAACATTCCGATCTCCTTATCGCTGATCACAGGATATCGCGGGATGTCGATTGACAGAAAAGTTGGCGGCGAGCTCTAGATATCGTATCGCTGGATCATATCGCGCTCCGGCGAAACACCCCGGGAAACCGAGATCGCGCTACTTGGCGATCGATCAACGATCCCAGGGGAGGGTTGGGGAGGGGGGCCGATCGAGCGGAAATGCGGGTTACCACCGCGACCTTCCGGCCGCGATTCTCGCCGTCCGCGGACCGAGGAGGCACGCTTTGGCAAGACTTCGCGGCGTCTCGAAAATAGCAGAACGCTTCTCTCTCTCTCTCTCTTTCCCTCTCGTTCCTTCCGATCGCGTTCCTTGCGCGCGCGAAATCTGATGCCGTCGCACGTTTCTCTTCCGTATGCCGTGCGCGCGTTCCACGGAATTCGCGCGGAACGGAGGCGCGATCCTCGACAGAAGGGTAAGCGGACGATGGAGGTCGGCGGGAGATCGTGAACAAGCGCGGCACCACCGCGATTCGGCGACGCCGATGAGGAGAACCTGGACCAGCCGCAAGCTCTACCGAACGTAACGTGTCGCGTCGCCACGGCACCGCTTTGCGCGAGAGACTGAGAGAGAGGCGCCGCGCGCGGCGCGCGGCTCACCCGGGTCGAAGGAGAGCGGCGAGGGGGTGGCTGGCACTTCGGAGGGAATGAGAGCGTCGCGAAGCCAGTGAGAGAAAGAGAGAGAGAGAGAAGCGAACGTACTAGTCGGTGGCGAGAGAGAGATAGAGAAATCTCACGCTTTCTCTCTCGACGGAGGCAAAATCCCGACGAGAGCGATGGAGACGGAGAGTCTCGGATAAACAATAAAGGGATGAAGACAGAGACATCGCCATTGCCGAGGGGCGCCGCAGAGGGAGATGCAGCGAGGCGGGTGCGACGAGGGGGGAGGGCGATCGGAATGATCGGAAGGAGATGGCGAAGCGCGGAGAACAGTGGCGGAGAACGGAGACAGGTGATAACAGCGAGGGAGATAAGAAAGGGTGAAGAGGGGAGGAGAGGAGGACGGAGGGATGTATACTGGTCGAGTGCACGCGTGCGCGTGTCCGTGTGTACCCGGTGTACACCGAGAAACCGCTGGTCTAGGGGACGCGGACCCGGGGGTCGGTTTCAACCCTCGGAATTATTTCGGCGAAATGTTAATATCTGCTCTGCGAACACTATATTACCATTCATTGCACGAAATTGCTTACTTATTTGCGCGAAGAGAACGAGAAATTCGTTTCTGCCCAGGACAACAATGTATGTACGCGCGAAACAAAGCGGAGGCTTCCTGCCCGACGATATTGATCGGGCGATCGTTTTGACAATGGGTTTTGGGGAAGAACGAAAAACCGCCGGAAAAACGGCAGAATCGAGTCACGATGAATCGGATTTATTACGCGCAATAACCATTTGTTATTCGAGTGACGATCAGTTAAAACCTTTCCGATAAATGTTAAAGGTATCGCGCCCGGGGGCAATGTAGTTTACAGCTACAGTGGAACCCCGTGTTTGTTTTAAGTCCAGAGTACCGGCGAGCGTTCGAGCTAAAGCCCTGTCACAATCATGTCCTACGGTACTCTCGCCAGCTGTCGATAGATTCTCCGCCTCGCGGCCTCGCTGAGAGACGAACGTCACCGCTTCTTCTTTTTCTCTCTCTTTCTCTCTCCGTTACAGTCGCAACAGGCGAGATTGAAATAGTTTGTGTATTTCGCACGCAAACGCAACGAGCGTCATTCCACCCGCGCGCGAATTTCGCACTTAATGGCGAGTCCAAAAAAATAAATAACTAAACTGGGATGCGGACCCAGGGCACACACACGTATTATGAATCTATTCGGAAACGATTCCGTTCGGAACGATAGCCACTTGTCCTGTACACAGATGGAAAATTTGTGTTAAATTTAAATTTTTTTTTTCGCAATAATTTCTTTACAGTATTTTCGGGAAGGGGGGATCTTATAGATGCTTGTTGGCATTAATGACCAAAACCCATGGTTGAATCGTTGTAAAAGATTTTTA
This sequence comes from Aphaenogaster floridana, assembly GCA_003063835.1. Classification (NCBI taxonomy): domain Eukaryota; kingdom Metazoa; phylum Arthropoda; class Insecta; order Hymenoptera; family Formicidae; genus Aphaenogaster; species Aphaenogaster floridana. The sequence continues at coordinate 147,578 of NJRP01000314.1, forward strand.
ATAAATTTGGCCAGTTGTGTCGATTATAATTTACCTTGGTTATTTATTTACTAGGAGAAAAGACTGTCTGTGGTTTAATGTTATTAAATTTAATGTTATTTCACGTGTCCCAAACGGTCCATCCAAAATTTTGTGTTAATTTAGCACAAGATAAATATGTTAGAAAGTAACACAAATATTATGTAACAATTAACACAAAAATGTAACACTTTGACACAATTTGGAAACAAATTGTGGAAGCATATTTCTTCAGTAAAATTAACATTTATAATGAATTTTATACAATGGACTCCACTTTTTCGAATGAAGAAAAGTCAAAAACGTGTGAATTGACATCCTCAATATTAGAACGAATTTTATTATGTGACAAATTGTATGATAGTGAAGGTAACATGCATTGTTATCGAAATATGTGTGTTGGAATTATCATCCTATTTAATTATTTAATTCTTTTTTGATTGTATACTCAACGACATCATCCTTTTTAATTATTTAATTCTTTCTCAACGACGGTATTTAATCTCTAGACTGAGAAGACGACTAAGTTAAGTCGAAACGTTTCTAGATTGTTTTAAATTTGAATAAATGTTTTATTAATTTATTTACTAACTAATAATGGCTCGTCTTACTTGACCTATCTACATCACTGATCTATTATTTAGAAATAAGAGCGAAAATACATTTATTAACATTTATAATGTGTTAAATTAACACATACATTTTATTCATTTATCTTAAAATTTTATCTTAGAACGTTTTTTAAAACTACGTTATTTTTATGTTATTTGTTCACTTACTCATGAATTGTTATTTTAACACTAAGAAATTTTGAATATCAATTTAACACAAAATATTCAAATAACATTATCACATTATGTTAAATTAACACTCGGGTATGTTAAAAATTCAACACAAAAATTTTAACAAAAACCGGTTTTAACACAAGTACAAAATGTTTTTTACTGTGTATTTATCCTTGTCCTTTCCCTATCATTTCCTTATTTTTGTCCTTTACCTTTCGGAATCATTCCGAACGGAATCGTTTCCGAATAAATTCATAATACGTGCCCAGATTCGTTTAAACAATAACATATATTTTCGAGATTTGTCATTCTCGAATTCTGTCAGTGGAGACGGGACCGACCTTCGCGGCGGTGGCGCGAAAAGAGCTGTCATACGCTCAATCGTTAATCGCGAGAGCGGCGAAAGCGGGGTGAGAAAACCTTCTTGCCCCACATTCGTGAGTTGGCTGCTCCCGTGAACCAGTGCACAGTCGGCACGCGTGAGCGTGTGCGCGCGCACGTGCAGCCGAGTGCGAATGGTGTCTATGACCCATATAACACGCCCAAGCGTAACTAGGTCGTGCACCCCTGTGTTCCCTGGAATAATACAGGGTGTCCTACTCGAAAAAATATGCCAGGATGTATCGATTCGCGGACGTCGCATACGATCCCATCTGGAAAAAAAGCTCCGTTTAAACAATAACGAGAAACGAAGCGCAATAACGCCGAACGAGCTTAAAGCAAATCGTTGCATTATCTAAATTAATTAAGCCTGAAAGAGGAGATATTGATGTCGATAGGTAAGTTTACACCTTTGAATAAGCCGGGATAAAGTGACGATCCCGGAAAAAGCGATTGAGAATTTTCTTCGCGAGTAAAGCTTAAATTGCCGCGTATCGACCGCCATCGACGACGTAAGAGACGTATATCGAATCGGATATAAAGGACATATTGTTCCTTGAGGTTGATTCTATCAGGATCCGAGGGGCGCGAGTGGGAGGCGCTCAGTTTACCGACGACAACATCCCGGTATCCCCGCGCAAATATTTTCCCCGCAGTCCTAAAAACTTCCCCTGATAGAAATCGATCGCAGGCGAGAGCGACCGCGCGCTTACGCGATGTGGGCGAAAGGAAGAGAGAGAGAGAGATGAACGCGATTTTCCATCCATCCGTCGCAGGAGGTGAAATCCTTGATTAATTAGACGTTGGATAATTCTGTCACAATTATTAACCGACAACGCCGAGACGTTCGCCTCCGAAAAAACGCGTCGTTTTCGAAAATTAATGTAATATTTACTCTCAACAATAAAATAACAAAATAATATAACAATAAGAAATAACAAAAAGGTAGATAGCTATAAATTTATACGAAGTGTCCTATATCTAACCAGTCGTCCTTTATTTGCGAATTCTTTGAGCAATGTGGAGACAAGTCTTCTTTAAAGAAAACTCGGTCCTCGAGATTACAGTTCGTTACGAGTTTTCAATTTTTGTCACATATCTTTAGAGTTAACCATTACATTAAATTAATCCATTAAAATGTATGAAACCCACTTAAAATGTATGAAACCCACGGAATTAACGAATAAGACTTTATCCATTCGCACTTTTAAAACTCAATTTGCGAAAATACCTTCATTTTTATCGCTTCACGAATTCTTGACTGCAATGTTTCTTGTTAACCTTTTCATTCTTACTATATAGCCATATAAATATGTATTATGAATTATAAAATAAAATATTATTGAGGTCTATATTTTCATATCTGTGAATACATTAGTTTCTTATCTTATATAGAGCTCAGTTACACAACCCGATTTATGCCGAAGTTATAACATCGATGTACTATCTGATCCAAAATTTGTCTTCTTTTAATCATTTTTAAATGATATTTAAAAATGATCATGATATTTAAAGATGATCATTCTTTGATCATTTAAATATGAGTCTTTTTTTATGGTTAAACTACAATTTCTAGTATACGTATATTAAAAGAGATTGATTCAAATATTTAGAATATCAAAATAGACTCGTATTTAAATAATCATTATGATTAAGAAAGAAAAATTTTGGATCGGATAATACATCGATGTTATAACTTCAGCATAAATCGGGCCGTGTAACTGAGCTCATAAATGATTGTAAAGATTTTACGCTTCTATAGATAGCACGAAATTTAAAAACTTCTCAGTAGAATATCATTCCCTTTCATTTGGCACCGTTACGTTTGATTCGATGATGCTCTCTTGCATACACACATACACACATACAATTATAATTTCCTTGACATCTTTTAAGTGAATTTATCAAAGATAAAGTAAGGTTCTCATTATGTATAATTTTTTGCAATGCAAATTATTATACATACAAAAATAGCACATAGAAAAGTCCTTATACGTTTTCAACATGTCAAAATATTTTTATAAACCGCTTATTTGTCATGTGATATGTATAAAAATACAAATATGTTTTTGTAGCTGTTAAATAATTTGGAAGAGGTTAGATGAAAGTCAAGTTCAAGTTCAATAGATCTGAAGTAATCTATACTTATAAAATAATTATAGAATAGAAAGTAAGAGAGAAATTCTTTGAGAAATTTTTTGAGAAATTCTTTCTTTGTATCAGATTCTATGTATCCCGTCGCATAACTAATGTTGTTTTTAATTATGAGAGTATGAGATAAAGAAATACATAAACATTTCTATTTTTAATATATTCCCTGTTATCATTTACAGCAATATGCCACCACTCTGTCAATTCTTCCTTTGCTTGAAAAGTTCAGTTAATTCTGAAGCGATGGATATCTCAAGTGCGACGCAAAAAAGGTTACTTAAAAAGAAGAGCTATGATTCGATATTATTATTCTATTTATTATCGCAAATACCGTGACACCCTGGTCACAGTATGGACATCGACGACGTCACATTCCCAGACTCGAAACATCTCTACACGGCGGTGAATTCGCCAACGGAGTCGGCGGCACCTAATTCCGAGGTCTAACCCAATTTCCGCGGGATGACCTAGGTAGATGCAGGTATGGGGTAGCAGGCAGAGCACAGGTACAGCAGGATATTCCGCAGGAGGCGTGGGATGTATCCGCGGGATGGGAGAGAGCGAGAGACTTTAGAGGCCGTCCCGTCAGGAGAGGGAAGGCGTAGGCGGGGGTGCCCCGTTCAGTTTTAGCGATACCAGTGCCAGTCCGATGCACCCCCTTGTCGCCATGGAAACGACCTACTCTCCCTGGACGGACGCGCATCGGGCACCCTCGCGCGCAAGAGTTAAACATTCGAATAAGGATATCCGCTCGGGCGCCCTTTGAACTCCTCCTCCTCCTCCTCCTCTTCCTTCTCCTCCTCCAACCCCCCCCCCCCCGGATCTCTCAGAGCAGCTGCTGTGACTCCGACCGTTATCCGGACCAACCCCGTATTTAACGCCGGCGGCCACCTGTGGATAAATACTTGATACTCTGCTCGACTGGCTGCGTCACGAAGCGTAACGAATCCAATGCGGTCGAAAGTTTACTCCGCGAACAACCCCTCGCACTTTACACTCTTAGAGATTTGCGAGTCTCTGACCCCGTTCTTCGCGGAAGAGTTTTGGATTTTGGACGGACGGCGAGCGCGTCAACCTACGAAATATATTTCAAGAGCAACGACACGATGCGTCGTGCGCATCCGTTTAAAATTGGTGCGAGCGTTTATTTTGCAACGACTTCATTCGACGCGACAACAGCTGCGTCTCGGCATTGTCTGCCCGAAGATTACAAAGTGCGTAAAGCGCGTCGGATGTCGTCACAAGACGAGACGGTCTGCCTTCGTTCCAATTTGCAGATGCGCGCACGTCTCGCTCTTGACACTTGAAAGAGAGATTTGAACAAAACGTTACAGACTCCAACGAGATCACGACCGCCGGTATAATAGGTATACCTTGATACACAGTTGTCCAATTAGAGCGCCGCGCGCTGCCAAGCAAGCCCGTGGCACGTTCCCCCCAAAATATATAGCCAAGAGTTCGAAAATCCGGAACATCTCCAAATTGTTTCGTCTACGAAGGATCTACGAGGCCGAAGAGGAGATGACTCACCCGTGAATTCGCGCGAAACATTTCGCGGAGATGCTTTTCGCAAAGGAAACAATCGAAATAAAACGTAATCTAATCACTTCTATTCAAGTCACCCGTTAGAACGGTCGACCCGGGTACCGACCTGGGTTGCTGAACTCTATGACCCATATATCGGCAAATAGGTCAGAGAATAAACGACGAAGACGTACGGGGCTCATCCCCTGCGACCGGCTGCCTTTGTGGGAGTCCACTTCCGGTTTTATGGAGAGCTTCATGTTCCCGCCCGATCGTAAATAACCGAGAGAACTCATGGTTCTCACGTTTTCATCAATTCTAGGCTCAGCCGAGCTTCGCCGGAAATTAAACCAGCAACGAATAAAATATAGATGAAAGTCCGGTGAACAAGTCACTGGGGATGAGGAGGCTATTTGTCCCGTCGAAATTTTACGGAACACGAGTTTTACGAGTTGCCTTGGCTTCCGGCACGACCAGCGAATAACGCCTGTACTTTGTGCTGCAAAACGATTAAAACGATTCGTTTGGCTGTGTCGTTCCAATAACAAATGTGAGAGGTTGTGAGCAAGATATGGAGCGTGAACGTATTGATATCGGCTCTTGTTCGACAATTTTCCGTGACAAACGAGAAAGAAACGAGAGTTTCTGTAATGTAATGCGCAAGCATCGCGTGGTTCTATTAAAATTCTGCGAATCCAGCGTCCTTAAGAAGATAGTTTATAAGCAAAACAGAATACCATCTACCAATAATTATATTCTCGATTATTTGGAGAAAGTAAATAAGCGTGCACCATTAGTCACAATATAATACACACACCCACCCCCCACCCCTCTCGCTTTTTTTCTCTCTATATATATTTTTTATTTATTTATTTATGTATTAGATTTTATTCAGAAACTTTACTCAAATCTTGTAAATACATCCCCTAAAAATTCTCGGATTTTCCAGGTATTTTAATTCAAAATTCCAAATAAGATTATAGAATTTTTTAATGCAAATTTGAAATAAATTTATTTTATTATACGCATTTTTTTATGTGTATCTTTTTCTTATAGTCTTTCACGAAACTATATCTATCCTTTGGAGCCGCGAAATCTATAGGTATATTATATGAAAGGCTCACTGCAGTATAATATCAGTGTACTCTCTTCTGTTTTGTATTGCCTTCTACTGTCACTCTGATCTTTAAAATAAAAACTCGTAGAGTTGCATGAGGATGTACGTGAATATATGAGAATGTACATGCCATATTTATTCGTAACCAATTGTCAATATTTTGTATTATAAAAAAAACAAAAAAATGTTTTAGAAAGAAACAGAATTTAAATTTAAAAGTAAAATTTTAAAAATCTCTGAGTACCGATAAAATTCCATGAAAATTCCTGGTTTTCAACGACAAAAAAAATCACCTGAAAATTCTAGATTTTTCCAGGTAGTGTAAATACCCTGTTATTATATTGTTAAAATTACCGTCTTTGTCAATCAAAATATAAAAATGCTGTATTCTTAGAAAAATAAATTTTATTTAATTAAAATAAGCACTGTTATAGGCATTAGGATTTCGATCTACAGAGGGTGGCAAAACGCTACCATTTTTTACGAACATTTTTTATTTTTAATAATTTTTTGTCTTTTATGATATTGAGGTAATTTATTCTTCATTTTAAAATTAAAAGTTCCTTTTTCGACCAGTGTGATCGAAAGAAGGCATTTTTGACTTTCAAAACAAAGCAGACACGAATCGTTCAAGATTGATTTAAGATGTTCCGCACCATCAAATGCATCGAAAACGACTTTGGAGTTTATGCGGGATAAAATGAAATTTAATGGATTCCAAAATCTTCAGCTGAAGAGCCCCGATAGATTATTTCGTCCGGAGCTACTTAAAGCAGAAACTGTGAGGGAAAAAAGTTAAAGATATGGCGAGTCTTAAAGCAGGCCTGGAGGAACTTCCTCAAGAATTGATTAATAAATCCTGACCTAAGCGGTTATTAAAAATCTATAGAGCAAAAGGAGATTATATCGAAAAAAAACTGTTACAAATCATTAATAAATAAAAATTATTAAAAATCAAAAGTATTCATGACCGCGTTTTGTCACCCTCTGTACTTCGAGATTTATTTTCGAGATTCAGATCATCACAATGAAATTCATCGAATCACTATCGAATAGTTCTTTCACCAACAGAGTTCTTTCCGAAGGTAATATTGTCGTTTCTATCTGACTGACAATGAGTTGCGCACTACGTGCCAGTTTAAACTCATATAAAAGAAGTACTCTTTCAAAGTCTTTCAAAGATCTCGTTATTTACTTCTGCGAAGGAGCTTAAACAATAACAACAGCAATTCAATATCTACAAAAGAAAATTGTAGTATAATATTGTTACAAATTCTAAATCGCGTAGATTCTGAAATACACCTCGTCTCAACTTTACTAATCGATTTCTGATTGATCGAATATTGGTAACGTCGAAACTATCAAGGAAATAGAATCTTACTATTACGATCACCGCAAAAAAAAAAAGGATGATCCATTATGCACATGGAGAGGAATTCTTACGGATTGCCGGCGAAGAAGCGTCGGAAAAAGAAGAATCTCTGTTTTCTTGCTTATTTGATATTCGGGAAAACCCGGCGTTCGGAGACAAAGGTCTAACTCGAGTCTAGCGTTCTTTGGCATTCAGGACCGTAAAATTAGCGAGCGGAAGACTCGCTCGCGCCTTCCGCGCCGACCGACCCGCCTGGTCGGTCGGCCGCTATTTATAATGAAAATATTTTCGCAACCATCCCCCTCCAACCCCTCGCCGCCCTCCGCCGATCCGACAACGACCACTGCCCACATATCCATCGACGGATACACGTCTCGGCGCACTTTTAGCGCGCCTACGAGCGTCGATCTCTTGTGACGTGACGTCTTTTTCTCTCCCCTTCGCTCGTCCTTCCGCGCGCGTCAACCCTTCTCGCTTACAACGTGCGCTATATCGTGTCAAACGATATTAAGATAAAATTATACCGAGCATTTCCGAGAGACTTGGAATTGAAACGGATCAATCGAATCCCATTTATTCTTTCCGCGAATCTCTTTCTCATTCTTATAATCTCCCGATTAAGACCTTGGTCACTGTAATCGTGTCGACGATAATACAGCCTCGCGAAAATTATCGGTTTATCGTAAAAATAAGCGAGGAGAGAAGGATACGCGAATGCACCTTCATCGATAGGCAACACAACCGTCTCTGACGTCTTTACTCCCCCTCTACCCTCCCGCCCCGTGCCCCGTCCATTCGCGGGGTGATTATTAATCGGATGGTGTTATTAACGCGATCCATTTTTCCATCGCGCCTGGCGGCGTTGTTTCGCGGATTTCCCAGGTACACGAGGTTTTTCCGCTGGCTCTGGATCGCGTTTGCAGCAGTCATAAAAATAAATGCTACGACCGTCGGACGTTATATTTTTATCATCCGGGCGGAAGTTCGATTTCGTCCCCATAGGGCGGGATTCGGATTCGATCCGGCGTGCTTCTGCTGAATTTCATCTATGGCCGCCAGGGAAAGAAGAAAAAAATGATGATGATCGGTCGACGTGAAACGTCACTTCGCGGACGGCCGCTCGGGAAGAATGCGCCGAAATTGGAAGCAGGCGCGCGAAAAGGTGTGCGGTTTCCGCCGAGCGCGGGCCGCAGCGCGCGCGGATCAATACCAGCCGCGTGCCGCTT
>NJRP01000314.1:156266-174925 GCA_003063835.1 Aphaenogaster floridana
TCTCTCTCTCTCTCTCTCTCTCTCTCTCTCTCTCTCTCTCTCTCTCTCCGGCTGACAAGTTGCATTTACTGTCATCCCGTGATCCGACGTTGACAACCTCGCATTCAGAATCCATTAAGCTCCGAATGCGAACCCTCGCGCGCGCGCACGCGGTTTGCATGAATTCTACATGGGATCGAATCCTTCCGAACTTCAGTAATACTTATTCCGAATTTGAATCGTTTCGGTGAACAAAAGGCGGTGCAAGGAAGTGCTTGATATACATTTTGTACAATTTATGATTGAATTGATGATTAACGATGGGATTAAGTACACTGAAAAAAATCCATGTATTTTTACATGGAAAATTACTTGTTCAAAACCGGAAAATTACCTAATTATCACTGTAATTTTTTTTGCAGATTTTTTAAAGTGAAAATACATATTAATGGTAAAATATAGGTGACATTATTATTTTTATACAAAAATCACTTGTAATTTCATGTGAAATCACTTGTAATCACTTGCAATTTTCCATGTGGGTTGCATGATTTTATGCTGGGTCGGAAAAAACCCAACATGCATAATCATGTAATTCACAAATTTTTTTTAAGAATTAAATAATAATGTTTTATCGCCAGTAAATAATTAGCTTATTAATCTCTTTGTTCGACTTAATTGGCCCATTTATTGTAGAAATAAATTCTTAGCACAACGTTTCGACCCTCGCTTTAGGTCCTTTTCAAGTGTAAATCTGTAAATTACAGGCTGATAATAAAGTGAGACTTGCAACAATAAAGTAAGAGAAAATCAAACATTAATACATACGTCTTACTAAATAAAATTATATGATTAACTATTTTTTTTTTAGTATATCTTACAAGTTCGAATCTGTTAGCGTAGTTTCGGACTTTCTATGATTGCTTCGAAAAATAAAAGCAGTACTCTCAAGTAAACTCGAACCTGGACGAAATAGGTTCGAACCCTCTATGAGTACCTCGAGAAACAAGAGTATTACTTCCAAATAGATTCGAACCTGGATCAAATATGTTCGAATCTTTTATAAGAACTTTACTAAAAATTTTATGTTCCGTAGAAAACGTTTGTAAAAAGCGACAATTATTTTATTATAATTTAAAACATTCACAAATATTTATTAATTTTATATATTAATAATATTATATATTATTATTTATATTTTATATATTACATTCTTTAAACTAACAACTTTATTCTTAGAGTTCGAGTACTACTTGTAAAAAATTCGATTCTTTACGATAAAAACTACTTACAAGTACGTACATTTCGAATCTTGCAAATATTCATTCTAAAATTCGAAACTAATCGATTACTTCGCAAATACAATGTATGAAATATTATTTCTTATGAATATTACTCGAATCCTAGAAAATGAAGCTCGATTATTGGATTTGACTCGGATTTTTAAGTACATATTGAACTTGATCTCCCATGCCTACACAATTGGAAAATTTGTGTTAAATTTAACACATTTCATGTGTCCCAAATGGTCCACTAAAATTTTTGTGTTAATTTAACACAAGATGAATATGTTAGAAAGTAACACAAATATTATGTAAAATTAAAAAATGTAATATTTTAACACAATTTAGAAACAAATTGTGGAAGCATATTTCTTCAGTAAAATAAACATTTATAATATATTAAATTAACACGTACATTTTATTCATTTATCTTTGAATTTACATTTTAAAATTACATTATTTTTATGTTATTTGTTCATTTTCTCATAAATTGTGTTATTTTAGCACTAAGAAATGTTGAATATCAATTTAACACAAAATATTCAAATAACATAATCACATTATGTTAAATTAACACTAGAATATGTCAAAAATTCAACATAAAAATTTTAACAAGAATCGGTTTTAACACAAGTACAAAATGTTTTTTAATGTGTACTGATGATTAAAAAATAGCGACTAGATTGTGAAGACGAAACGTAACTATTCCACGAAAGTTCTTTGCAAATTGAGAAAGTTGAGGAAATACTCGAACCAATCCTTTTCCATAGAATTATCCTGTCACTCGATAATTTATTGGTGGAGATTAAGCGCTGCTTGAAGAACGATGAGAATTAAAACTGACGTCTGACACGCGAGATGTATCTACGCGATCTTCCGCAGAGCGCTCGATAAATCGGGAAGTCTCGAAAAAAAATTTTAGAGAAGATTCTTCAAAAATAAAATTCAATTCTCTCTCGCAAAAGCATTCGCGCCAGAAACAATAATATATTAACGCTACAGAATATTTTCCAATAACAATTCTCTTTTTCACCCGTTTTTCTCTTATAAAACACAACTATTGTTATATCTCTTCACAGTTAAATTATCACCAAGTTTTCACGAAGAAATAATAGACCGCCTATCTTTTTACCGTCACAAACTGCTCGAAGGAGATTGAATAACGTTGGCTTATATCTCGAGGAGAACGATCACTCTTGGCTCGCGTTCAGATCTACGTCAAGATGATCTCTGACGCCAGCATCAATGAAAGAAGCAGAGAATCTCCAACGGCCGAGAAGTTATATCTCTCTGTAGGCTTGACCAAAAATACCAGATGTGAGTTAACGTCAACGATGATTTTCGCAATTTCTTGGCAGCGCGTGCAAAACAACTCTCGCCATAATCGGCATAATTTTAATTTGAAGACGGACACTGTCGTACGATCGCCGAAATTCTTTCAATATTTGCAAAAGAAAATCTGATAATTGTGCAAAAGTAACACTTCGCAGATTATATTTTGATTTTTTGATTATATAATATCACAGACAGTAAAATTCTGAATCGCCAAAATTTTAAAACATTAAGCTGTGTATCCACCAAAGAAACATAGAGCAACATTTATGTTTCTGTTGCACGTTTCCGTAAAAATTCCAGTATGTGTGTATGCATGTACGTATATGTATGTATGTATGTATATGCTTGTTTCCAAAAAAAATTCCTCAATGTTCCTTTGATGGATACGCAGCTTTACATATCAGAAAACAAAAACATCGCCCTCGTATTTCACAGAACAAGTGATGGCTCACAATCAGATTTTATCATTTATTTTATATACAGGATGTCCCAGACTTCGCGTAACACTCGTTATAAACAGATTCCTGAGATCATTTTGAGACAAAAATTCAAATACCAAAATGTCGAGCTACAATAGTTTTCAAATGAGAAGTGTTTAAAGTTGACTAATCAAACTGTCCGAAATTCGCGCGCTCAGGCATGGCACATTGCACAGTTAGTGAAGGTGTTTTCAAGCATCAATTCTATTTTGCTCCTCAGAATGATATTTGTCCTCAAAATAAAAAGCAATTACAACAACGGATGCAGAATTATATCAATTTCGAGAATAGAATTGATGCTTGAAAATACCTTCACTACTGTACAATGTGCCATGCCTGAGCGCGCGAATTTCGGACAGTTTGATTAGTTAACTTTAAACTCTTCTCATTTGAAAATTATTTTAGCCTCGACATTTTGGTATTAAGATTTTTGTCTCAAAATGATCTCAAGAATCTGTCTGTAACAAGTGTCACGTGAAGTCTGGGACACCCTGTATATAATTACGATATATACATTATAATTATATATATATATATATATAATAGATAATAAAATCTTAAATATATATATAACTATATACATTGTATATAATTTATAATATACAGGATGGCTCATTTTAATTTATCCACTCAAATATCTCAAAACCTGTAAGTTTTAGAAGGAAACTTTTTAGACAGAAGTTGTTTGGTTCTGAAGGGGAAAGAAGATAGAAATATTAGTTAGACCTTGGATGGCGTTGTTAAGGTCATATAAAAGTCAAGTTGAATTTTTTAAATAGAACCCACGATTTTTTATTGCATATTTTTGTAGCTTATTTCAAGAGCTTGCCAAAACACTATAACAAAGTATTTTTTCATTAAGTACATCTCGAGTTATGAGGCTTGAAAGTTACAGTACCGCCGCGGCGGCATTAGCATTACCCAAGGTTCATCGCGTGGAGGTTGATGAAACTGTGAGATATTTCCTTTTGTAAATAATTACCGGAAATTTATAATTTTTATAACTTTTTCTTCTATTCTCCATTAAAAAAAGATATTAATATTAACGGTTTTTAAAACTTCTTACTGTTTATTACTTTAGATACATTAATGTTTGCCGAAATATTTATTGCATAACAAAATATAATTTGACTTAAGATTTCATAATCTATCAAAGAATCCAAAAGATTAAAAACTATTCACTCTGTATTCATTGAAGAAATAAAGACGTTTATATGTACATACTTGGTTTATGCGCATTCTTCGATACAAGAGGCAAGTGTTTTCGCCAACCATCGTAATTTTTAATAAGAAAACTTGTCGGTGTTCACGGAAGACAATCTGTTAGCCGTGCTTACGATGCAAGTGGAGTCCAAGTAGCTTGCAAGTTTCTTTGGTCTTTACATCTTTGCAATATTCAAATGTTTTACCGCTTTTGATATTGACCGGAATCGAACACACGTGACGCGGGCATAGAGAAGAGTCGGACACGTGAATCACAAAGATAAAGTTCATTCCATAATCGTAAGAATCTAAAGATTGTTGATAGACCTTTTCCGAAACAAGGAGCAACATTCGCACGAAATGTCAGGTAAAGTTCTGATATTAGTTACGTAAAATCACGATAAATCAAGTGTTTTTATAATACAAATTTTTGCGGGAATAACGAGCGATAAATCAATGGCGTTGTAAGAAGTTCTTTGGGTATAGGATGCGTAGACGCCTACAAAGAATAAAGCGGTGCGAATAAAGCGGTAAATGGTGGTATGTCGCACTAGTCCATATATCATTTTCTCTCACAATTATCTCAAAGATATGCCGATTGTGTTCTAAAATATTCATATGGAAATGCGCACAAACCGCGGTCGTTGCATCCCAAGAGCAAAGACACCGAGGTCGAGACGAAGTCCGTTATTTCTCAAGTGCGGAAAAGTTCCTGTAAGTTCAGTGGGTGAACGACCCGACATGCTTTCTTGTTCAATGCGTATGTAAGAAACGTCCGAGAAATTAAATATGTAATAAGTAAGATAGATATTTCTCTCTCTCAGAGCTCTGTAATAAGTAAAAAAACATTTCTCTCTCTCAGAGCTGAAACGAGTCAAGGTGAAGCGAATCATCAATTGTTGTAGATTTTGTCAAGATACTGTTACATCAATTGACTCTCGATTGAAACGTTGTTTTACGATATTCGGCGAACACGAAGAATCTTACGTTCGCCACGTCACGGCGAAATCGTTGAATTCGCAAAGGTCTATTGGACGCGATACGATCACGTGTTTCCCACAATTCCTCATACTTGATCGAAAGCTCGCCCTTCGTAAACATGCACGCGATAATAAATGCAAATGCGAATCCACGTGCACGCGATAGAGTTAGTGCGAAATCGCGAATCGATCTCCCTCAATATTCCGTATGCTAACGAGATATTTGGACAAAAAAGGTTTGATGGATCTCCGAGAGTTCCGAAAAATGGCGAGAGTCGCGATTCTGGAATACGGTATACATATATGAGTAAAATATCGCGCCGCTGCACTTTTCGCTCTCAATTCCCCAGGCTAGTGGCATTTCACGGATGAAATCCGATGAACTATCGGCCTGGTTTTTCTACCCGCAGCGCCGGTCGTCAGTATAATGAAGGAATAATGTAATTTATCTAGCCTGTCGGATGACTCAGAATTCAAGCCTGAAGAGCGTGACGTTTCTCATACATTATATTATCGGATCGTAAAATTATACGTATCGTAATTGTGAATAATATATATTTGTCAATTAATTGAAGGAGAGGAACATCTGAATCCAGGAAACTCAAAAGTGGAAAAAGGTCAAATGCAGATCTGGTACTAAAAACCGCTAATTATAGAACGCTAAATAATTCAACCGCTTAGACCAAGATATATCTTGGCGATATTTTTAACAATGACGTGTCAAAAGTAGTATACCATAGGTCAAGCCACTCGAAAGACTGGCGCGTTACTTTTGTCACCATTTGCGGGCAGCTAATGGTTGCAATTCGACCCGCAACTCAGGATGACTCAGGTGCTCATATCTAGGAAAGACCAACACGCGTTCCACGGACCACCACGTACGTATATCGGCCGGCTTAAATAATAGTAGAATTATATCGGCGATAAAATTGCAAGTCGGTCGATCTTATCGGAGTACACACCGGTTACCGCGTTGCGGGACTCACACGTATAACCGAGACGGTTGTTCGTGAGATCAACGGACGTAATATCAATTGCCGTACACGAGTCTAGTCAGAGCATTCCACAAACTGCTGCATCTTTCTTTTAACAATAAAGATGGGTTGAACGTAAATCACGAAAATATAATAATGCCCATAGAGCCGACACCAGATGATATTGTGTAATAAATTTATTATCTAAATAATACAAAGTAAAATATAGACGTTACGATCCTATTTTTGGGTTCTCTTCAATACATAATTAACTTGTCGAATATATACGATGAAATTTAATCAAACCAAGTCTGATAGAGACCGTCGCAATAAATTAGAAAGGTGCATCGTCGAATAAATAATCTTTCTTTTAAAAGCAAGCAATATAAAAATGGTCAAGGATACGAGCAATAAAGTTAAAAGTTAAAGATCAAAATGTTTATTATACATAAATGAAATTAAATAAAAATCATAATATATATATCAACTGAAAATAATTAAATTCCCTAAAATCAACTAAACGCTTCAACTCTACTTCATCAGCAGATTGTTAGTTAAATAATTCTTAGTTAACATATACAGATAATAATAACATATGAAAATTGATTACAATCAAAATATCTATATAAGGTGAACATAGCGGAAGAACCATAAGTAATAAATTAGAATATAAATAAACTATAGATATGCGACAAAAGAGAGAGACAATAAAACATAATATTATAACCAAGGTAAAAAAATAGTTATCGTTGTATAAATTAAAAGTCTATAACATATATCAACCGAGATAATAATTATAATCAGAAAACGAGACGAATAATTATACCACTTATTACTCGTTAGGAGGCGAGAATTCGTAGAGTCCATGGTGTGGTCAATAGGTGTTGTCAAATTACATAAAAGAATTCGATGTCGTCAACGGTTAGATGTCAGTATCATTGTATAATATCTTTATGACAGAATTGAGTGGATCTAAGATCAAGAAAAATTGTGTGAACACTTGTAAAAAGAGAGATAAAACCGTGAGGATGCGTTAGAATACTAAAAATGTTTTAACATGATTCTTATTATCTATTGTTGGAACTTACATGGACAACTCTGAAGGAATGTAAAATTTTTTGAAAACGTATGACCACACACAAACGTGCTCTCACAAAACTTCTTATTCGATTTATCGCTGGATCGCGACTGACAATGGTACTAACCGAGAAGGTCAACGGACGATTTATTGACAATACATTCAAAAATTTATAAACTGTAGTGCCTCTTAAATTGTTCAGATGGAGTTATGTTGAAATTTTTTCCAGAATGTCAAAATATGCACTATCCAATAATTCCGTATCTTTCATTAGGTTGATACCATTTTTTTGTTCTTTTATATGTAACATTTCGGATATTAATCTTTTATGGTAATTAGACTCCGAATCTAGG
This sequence comes from Aphaenogaster floridana, assembly GCA_003063835.1. Taxonomy (NCBI): domain Eukaryota; kingdom Metazoa; phylum Arthropoda; class Insecta; order Hymenoptera; family Formicidae; genus Aphaenogaster; species Aphaenogaster floridana. The sequence goes on from NJRP01000314.1 coordinate 163,931, forward strand.
ATCTTTGTAGTCTCCCAATCAAATGTGTGTTGGTAATTCAGCATGTGTTCTGTGACCACCGAATATTTCGAAGGATCAAATTTAAAATTCTTTTTATGTTCTTTAAGTCTAGTATTTAATTGTCGTTTCGTCTGTCCACATAAGAAGCATCACAGTCTTTACAGAAAATTTTATAAATTATATTGTTGTTGGACGTTAATTGGTTCTTATCTTTGTGGTTATTTATAAATTTGTTTAACTTATTGAGGCAACGGTAACCTATTATGTGAGCAGATTTATCAAAAGCTGATGCTACAATTTCAGAGATATTTTTAATATAGGGCAACACAACAAAATTCTTTTTATCATTACTAATATTGTCAACATTTTGTTTCGACAACTCAGAAAATCTTATATTACTATTATTTTTGGTAAAAAGTTTCTTCAACCGGCAATTTATTTCCTTAAATATAACTTCTAAAGAATAACCATTCTCCAGTAATGTATTGATGCATAGTTCGATATTTTTTAATGAAAACTCGGATGTGATAATAATATGTCTATTAATAATAAGCTGTCTATTAGGTTATAAATGATTCCGATTTTATGACAAATGGGATGGTTGGAAAAATATGATAGTAATCGACCTGAGTATGTCTTTTTTTGGAACTAATCTGTATGTATTCTGTCATCAATTACTAAATTTCAACCGGTTGTGATAATTATTAAATTTCTCAAGAATATACGAAATGTTATTGTTTTTTTTTCTTTTAAAATCTCCTTGACAAATTTGTACACAGGATATAAAAGAAATGATCTAGAGGGCAGATAATGTTTGACAAATTGAGTAAAATGTCTTATCAGAATAGATCGATAAATTAACCTTGTCAGATATAATAGAGATTTTCACAATTTTAAATATAAGATGACCTATTTACAAGTCTATCGTATGTCTCTTTTCGCATAAGTCGATTCTTCTCGTCTTCTAAAAGCATAAAAGTATTGCAGTAAGAGCATCTAAAAATGAATACTTTGCGGATATTTCATATCTTATGTCAGAATATCAAAGATCAAGTATCACAGAAGAAAATATCTCAGATATGAGAGAGAATATTTCGTAAAGTATTCGCTTTCATGATCTTACTCTGATACTTTTATATGCGCTATTAAAGTAACTAGAAAATCAATTCGTGTAAAAAAATATATGTACAAAAGCACAAACAAAAAGTCTTACCGAAATCGAAGATCGCTGTTATCTTTAACAAGATTAACTTCTCGATTTACTTATGTTGATTAGACACTTTTTACTCAGTTTAGTAGTATTATACGCGTTTGGTGGTACTCTGCCCTTTAAATCCTGAACTGTTTTTGTTAAACATTCAGTATAATCGTATTAAATTTACATATTTAAATTACATTTAAAAATATAAATATTATATTTTATATAATTAAATATAACCTGTGTGAATTATTCATCATACCTAAATTTTTTCTAGAAGTATTTAACTTTCAAATAAGTTATTAGTAATACAATATATAACACGTGCGAAATGTCAAAAAAATCACTTCCCTCCCCGCACAGATCGTGACTTCGCGCGCTTATCCCCGGTAGTCTTTGATAAATTGCATACGCCACGCGACGGAATCCCCGCGAAAAGGTGGGGCAATCGAGACGCGCAATGATCTAAATTGCCCCCTTCCTCCAGTAAAGCGAGATATCCCGTGAGATATCGTAATGGCGGGCAAATCATCAGATATCGCCGAGACCGGCGACTGACGAACTTGACCTTCACCTCGGCCGAGTACCTTCGATCGAGTCCGCAGCAGGGCGGGAATTCCCTTGAAGGACGGTTGTCGGGGTACCTTGCCCCGTTCGCGGGACACGCGTGACACCGCCGTTCCCCCCACGTACTACACGTGTACGGCGTGTCGTCTTACGGCGGAGAACGGGAGTAAGAAGGAAGTGGCGGAGAGGGCTGTAGCGGAGTCGCGTGCGCCCCCGAAAAATCGGTGCCCTCCCCCTCCCCTCCCGACCGCCGAAATCCCTTAATTCGCTCCCCGACGCAGGCACGCGCGCGCGCTGCGGATCGATCCGGCCGCGATTCAGCGAATCCCGCGTGTGAGTCATCTTGCCTCGCTGCTGCCTTCACTTCGCTCGCTCCGTCACGATGACCTTGAGGGAATAAAGACATCGGGCCACGCGCGCGGATTATCGATGTAATTCGTACGAAACGGCGGACGGCCGCGGCGGGGCGATAGGCGGCCGTTTCGCCGAAATTTTCCTGACCGCTCGATCGGAAGCCACGCGATTCGGAAATAGAGGGGTACCTCCCCACGGGCGCGCGACGATGCTGGATAACGAGTTCTGCGTCGCGGAATAACGCGAATATCGAGTATCGAGGAGACGGAAATCGTAACGGAGAGAAAACGTGGAGAAGATAATTTTCTTTTTAATATGTTTTCTCTTAAAATACGTGGAAAGAGGCATCTTATTTCGGGATCTACGATAATGGCTAAGTTCGTGATCGCGTCTGGCTCTTTCTCTGTTCTATACCAACTTCTACGATGGTATCGTGTTATTGGATTTTCATTCTTGTTGCACGAAATGTGTTTGTCACCTATAAAAGCTCGCGAGTCCAAAATAGAAGATAAATTATGCCTGCTGACATAAACGAAGTTGTTTCAGCCGCACAAACCATAGATACTGCACAAATAGTAATAGAAGTGAGACTTGTATAAGAGTAGATATATACTGTCAAATACCGTATCGCTGAACAGAAATAGCGTCCGCATATAACAACGCTTCCCGAAATATGTCGCTTCATAGAATTGTGACGTACTACAAATAATGATTGCTACGTATAGTTATATTAAATACATCACGATAAGTAAGCTCATAAACAAACCTATTTGACTATATCATCGCTAATGCGATGTCTCCTCTGCATCTTTCGCATAAAAATGTAAAATTATGCAGAAACGTTTTGGATATTTAACAGAAACAAACTTTTACGGAATCTATCATTTATATACATTGAAATTAGGATGACCAGACATATTCTTTTGCAGAGTACATGCACTCCTTTTGAATCATAAAAAAGAGTACAGATACTTTTAACCTTTTTTACTTTTTCCGTGAAAATGTACTCTTTGTACTCCTGTATATTGTACTTCGTACTCTTTGTACTCTTTTTTCTGTTTTGATAAAATTCAAGACAGCGATTTCGATTTTCGAGCTCGTGCACACCAGCGTTTTTCCCCCTCCACTTACGCACACAGAAGTGCGTAATATCATCATATAACACACGGAGACGATAATGTCATCATTATATAACATTTATACGAGTTACATTTTTTTATTTTTAGTTTATATTAAACACGATCAACCTACAGAAGGATACAGACTATTTGTCTGCGACTTATAATTTAATAATAAATGATACATAATATTAATTTGCCCTCTCTGTATCGTTCGCTTATTTATTCTTCATTCCTTTGACAACCGTTGAGTGCTACAGACATGCTTCTTAACACGTTCTTTAATTACTAAACATATTTTAAGTTTGGAAAGTTTTAAGTTTTTGACTATTTTATTTTCTGTGACTACTGATATATCTTCTTCTTTTTACTTGACTCGAACAATATGTAAGTTTTTAATTCACCATTCTTTGTAATTTTTGTAATTTTTGGCAACGAATCTTATATTCTCTTTTCTTCAGTCTAGATTTTTGGCTTTATTAGGCACTACGCCACATTCATAGAATGTTCGTCTTAATCTATTTATTATAATTTATTAACACCTGAAGAGGACCACAAACAATGGTCGAAACGTAGTGAATTTTTGAATAAATTTTGGCCAGTTGTGTCGATTACTTCAAATATATTTTCTTGTTTATATTAAATGTTTTTAGTTACAAAGCAATAATAAATATAGATAAATAATTTTCTTTTGTGAGATTAGATTATCAATATTTATGGCATTGATAAAAATTTATTAATAACAGCTATACTTTTGTGAAATTTTACTTCAGACTCCCCCCTCCCCTCGCTTAACTAATGTACTCTTTTTCTGGTTGAGCGATCTGGTTACCCCAATTAAAATGAATATAAATTTTGTAACATTTTGTAACATACTACACTTGGAAAAGATAAACGAGAAGACATTCCGGCGATGCAATAGGAATTTCTCTTGGGGAAAATCTCATTTAGTTATCCTCCGGAGGGAGGAATTTCGCCGGCGACCGTGTGCAACGGCGGAAGTGACATAGCGTCTGACCAAGCACGCTCGTTACTACTCGAGCGAAGTTAACGCGCGTACGACTCATAATGCGCTCGCATCACTCGCGCCGCGTTCGCGTCCGACTTCACGCTGAGTCGCGCCACTGTTCGCCGCGGCGATTATTAGCGCCCGCGAAACGCCGAGACGACGGGATTTGTGGGGGATCGCGTGGGATTAATTTATAATCCGGCGGATTAAAGCGCCGCTGAAAGTGGCGAGATACGCGGCCGCGGGCCAGCGGAGCGTCCGGCACCGACAAAACGCCCGGCGGACCGTTCATCAGTTTTGGCGGACCGTTAAAACTATCGATTGCTGATACGCTAAAAAAAGAAACCTCACCGCCACCGGTCACGCCACATGGCGGTAATTTGTTTGACGGCCGACGTGCGTTATAGCGGGTGTGCCCGTAAGAGTCGGGGAGCCGACAAGGCCGAACAAATTGCATCTCCTCTCTCAAGGATTCGCGCCGAAAATCATGTGACAATCAGCTAGTCGCGACCTAAAAAAAGGTCGCCGGCGAATATAAAACCGATTCTACAATTGCGTAAACGTGGTTGTGAGCTGTTGTAATTGTAAGAAATTAACCAATCATGGTCGATATAATTCTCCTCAAATTCAAGTGTGATTGATCAATTTCTTACAATTACAACCACTTACAACCACGTTTACGCAATTGTAGAATCGGCTTAATGCATAGGTGCGTATTAACATGACGCATTTCCGTTTCAACGCGAAATAAACGTGGGTAAAGGATTGAGGGAGGGGGAAAGAACGCGGAACGCGGAGGATCGTATAAATATCGCGCGCCGTGGTCCGGCACGCGATGGCAAGGGAAGGGGGAAGGGAAAAAAGGCCTCGTTCCTGTATCGCGCCTACAGGGTCCTCAAAAATAAACCTCCGCCACCTTGCAGCCTTGATCCTCGTGCACGCGAGGACGGCGCATAATGTTGCGGGACGATTTATGGGCCCGGGAAGGTCCGCGATTTATGACCGAGATTGCGCATTCCGCTCGAATACGCGCGAACGGATGGCCGTACGCACCCCCTAAGATTAGCGTGTCCCAAACTCGCCGGACGCGCTCCTTTCGCCGCAGGCGAACTTCGCGTTCGAAGCGGAAGCAACGAAAAGCGATTGTCTCGCAACGCAAACAGTTCCCGAGGTAATAACGACGGGAGGTAAGGGGACCTCTCGCGAAATACGCGCGAGAAGAAGCGGATGGCGAGTAGAGATGTGCGAATCAAGGTTTTTTGATACCGAATCGAATCGAATCAAATCGAATCGAATCATTAAAATATAACTTCAATTGACAACATAATTATTGCTAAGTTGAATTTTAATATATAGATAATATAAAAAAAGATTTCTATATAAGAAAAATAATATTAATTATATCATATAAAGTCATTTTAATCCTAGAAGGCAAATTTGGGGTTCCTTGTCATCCCAAACGAAATTCAAACTACGCTTCTGAAGTAGCCAGGTACACTTTCGGGTCCGGATCCATACCGTAATTCAAAAAACAACATGTTACATACATCATCGTTTTCCTCATAAAAAAACGAAGAAAATGCATTATTTAACTATTAATTTACTGCTGATAAAAAGGATTGAGACACCCGAGAAGTTTGGGGTGCCGTACCACCCCACTTTTGCCTTTGAAGCTCAGCAAATTCAGTTTTGCCTTCTAGGGTTAAATATACATTAAAATATTTAAGGGTCGGCAGGAGAGACCATGGAGACATCTGTCGGAGATGAATTTCTATTTTCTCATATTACGGCTAAAACACTGACAAAATCGCAATGTGACTGCAATATTACTAATTAGGAGAATCGTCCGACGGCTCCTACAGAGCGATTTTTTGGAAAAAAAGGTCAAAATAAAAATTTTTTCTGAAGTGTCACTAGATCTGCACTATAGTGCAGTTGAAGTGCAAATAATTTCGTTTATTAAAATTTTTTTAAGAGCTAAATTGAAAAAATCGACTCTGTAGCAGCCGTCGTATATATAACTTCGTAAGAAATAAGACAAAAAAGTCTCATGGCAAAATATTGCTTCTATGAGTCAAAATATGGGTAAATACAAAGATGTACTGCACTGCGAATGAAGAGTAGATAATATTATTTATTATAATTTATTATAATTTTTTAAAAGTTAAATTGCAAAATTCGGCTCTGTAGTGGGTTTCGTAGCTTCATAAGAAATAAGCCAAAAAAGTTTCATGACAAAATATTGCTTTTACGAGACAAAATAAAGTTGAGTACAAAGTGCACGTATCTGCACCGCAAATGAAGAGCAGAAAATATTCGGCGAGAGCTCGTCACTCCTGCCGACCCTTAAAACTGATAAAATATATTTTACTTACAATTTGACAGTAGTGAGTAGGGCCACAGTACATGTCAAAAATTGTAAATAAATCTGCAGTTACAATTTTAAGCACGATCTCAAGATGCTATACGGCTATTTCATTGGCTGAGCGGAATCTTAACTCCTCAAGGGTACTCTCGGTACATTTGACCCGTAACTTAATTCGGGTGGTATAAAGATCAGGTAGAAACGAGCCTAAAAACCGTATCAAAAAACTACTTTTCCACTTTAAAATGCTTTTTCAAATTTTTATTTTCGTCAATTAGAACTGGAGATATTGAAGATTGAATAAAAAAATTTTTCTTTTTTTCAATGATTAATACTTCCACTTTAGATTTATTAAACCTAATCGATTACGGGTTCGTTTTACGCAGAATTTCATAAACTTTAATTTAAAAAAAAAGCTCTACGTTGAATTAGGAGTGAAATTATAAACGAAAAACTGCGACTGGGTATTTTGTGCCCAGTGTACCCGTAGGCCCGAGTGAATTAATATGTGTACCCTTGAGGGGTTAGACCACCTAAGACTCGACTTAAGATGATCTTAAATACAAGAATTGACTATGAACCGGCCTTAGATTCGAAATTTTCGAATACTTCGGATTCGAATCGTAGAGATTCAAATTCGAATCGAATCGAATCTTACCTGATTCGATTCGTATTCGAATAGTTCGCACATCTCTAATGGCGAGATAACATTACCTCCGCTTGAAGCATGCAGCGTATACATTCCGTAGCTTTACGATGGTGCAACACGAAAATAGAAGAAAGGACTGTTACCTCACGTAGTAACCTCACGGGTCCTCGCGCTGGAATTATCGTACTCGGAGTCGCGTTTATCACTAAACGCGACGTCCGAACGAAAGGTCAAAATATGATCTGCGCATTTAACTGATGATTTGACTGCGCATTTAACTTCGACTCGCGATGCTGGGCATTTTCCGCGCGAATCCCTCCGTCTCTTTTTCTCCCTCTCCCTTTCCCTTCGACACACCGGTACGGCAGGAGAGTCGGCCGTATTTAGTCGGCTAAACTCATGTCGGCAATAGGTATCTCGGCTCCCGAGGGACCCCCCGAGATTCGGGTGACTCGCTCCCTCCCCCTGCCCTTCCGGAAGCCTGGCAACGGTGCGCCTCCTGCACCTCCTGCGCACCTGCAAAAGCGAGCCCCTTTCTCCACAAGGGAGCGACGCATCCCGCACCTCCCGCGCGGTCTACGGCCGTGATACGTGACGTCGGCGGGAGGATGGCAGCTGGAGGGGTACGGGCGGCAGTCGAATGGGTGGTAGTGGGGTAAAGCCATAAAAGTAGGGCAGTAGTGCGGTAGAGCAATCAATAGAGGTTGGATCATGGTAGGGTAGGCGGGGGACGGGGGTGGAGGGGTGTAAAACCGGAGTGCAAATTTGGTGACGCGCGTGGAGGGGTGACAGGCGGGAGAGAGCAAGGAGGGGGGAGCCAAACGAAGATATCCCCCCTTTCCTCCTCCTCGGCGAATTCATTAATCCTCATAAACTGCCGCGAACGAGCAGCTTCGTTTCGCAAAAGGCTCACGAATAACACGACCCTTGCTCGTGTAATGCGGACGTCGGGATCGTGACGTACAGAATTTTGGATCCGCGTAGCGGTAGTAAACGTGCCGTTTGATAGAGGATGGTTATTAATGGCGGCAAACAGGGCCGATTCGGTATCAATCGAGAGCGTCAGATCCAGAGCCTGGGGATAAATATCACGCAGCGAAATGACATTACGCATGGAATTCCGGAGTTCAATCGCGAATCCAATATTTTGACCTTTTCGAAAGGTCTTTTGGCCCTTCAAAAGGTCTCATTCATACACGAATAGTTATTCGAGCCGAACCGCTCCTCCAGGAACGTGAAGTTTGCTGCAGTGCCGATCGCGCGATGACCGCGGCGCTCGCATTCCTCACATTCTAACGATCGCAAATTTGATCAGGAATATCTGTTTACGGATATATAGACAGATATCTGTTTATTTCGCACCTTTCGGCTTTGAAAGGGTAAATATGCGTTCATAGTTCACGAATCTCATAGACTCCGGCCGATCAATGTCCTCACACAACAGTTCTCTCTTCTTTAAGAAGAAGCAGAACTTCTTTCTTCCCCGAAGAGATTCTTTCTGGATCAACCGATCCTAGTAGCGTGATACTGTGACTCACCAATTTGAGTCGGATATCCAATGAGGGTTTAAGAAGAAGAGGAAGAATAGTTCTCTCTCTGAACGAACAATACGATCCAGTCGGTGTTTTTAAATCTCGGAAATTAAATCGCAATCATGGACTCTCCATATAAACCTACTTTTTTCACATCGTTTCGCAAAACGGTCCCCCCCTCCTCCCAACCCCCTTTTCTCGTTGTTCCTTTTCTGCGCCGAAAGCGACAGCATACTCTGTCGTCCTGAACACTCAGGATTGTGAGAAAAACCAGGGAACCGGCGCCTTGGTTTCGAGAACGAGAACGAGAGCGGATCCGCGAACGGATCTCGCTCGGCGACCAAAACAAAAATCGGTCAAGCCGAGCGGGCGACTCGTCAGTCGTCGTTCTTGCGTGCGTGTGTTAAACATTGCGTATACACCTGTCGTGTTCGGCACGACGACGAGGACGATGATGAACCGGGACAGCACATGAAGCGTGCCATGCACTCTCTCGTGCTCACGCGTGCATCCGTCCGTCCGTCCGTGCGTGCGTCGCGAAACGATTCGGGGAACTTGTGCACGTCTCACACCGGAGAGAGGTTATGATGCACCTGCCGATACCGCGACGCGATGGGACGGAACGGGATGGGACAGGACGGGACGTTGAGGTGCGTCGATCATCGGGACGGACGATCGTCTCCGGAGCTTCGTCTCGTCGAAGCCAGGCGACGATCGCCGGAGAAGACGATCGCGCGAAGCGATCTCTCAGCACCAGCGGCAAAGTGTTTCCTTCTGAAGGGGAGACGAGATTCGCGGAAAAGGAGTACGAGCGCGACGCCACGCACGATATCGTCCCGCGGCTCATCCTTCCTTCGATAACGCTATCGCGAGTTAGGGAATGCACGATAACACTACTCACCTAACTCCGCGTACACCCACGCCGCAACTTCACCATTTCGACGAGTTTCATCGCGCTCGGCCGCGAGTATTGTTGTCCTGTGCTTTTTTTGAAACTGCTAAACCGATCACTAATGCTATCTGTCGACGATTGAGCGAAAGCGAAGAGCGAAAGCTCTCGAGAGCCATGAGAGCGAGAGCTCTCGAGAGACTTGTTGGTAAGCCGAAATGTCCCTAGATCAGAAGCCAAGTTGTAAATTAACTGGCGCCAAGTATGGCAAATTTTAAATAATCTTGTTTATGATTTAATTTCTTTCTATTAAAGATTATTTTATTTCTTATTATATATTTTTGTTATTATTATAAAATTATTTGATTAATTATTTTTTTATATTAAAATAATTAGTCTTTGATAAATCTTTATTAGAATTATATCAATTGAAATAAAAGAAACTGTTAGGATAAATAAATAAATATGTATAAAAGACTGTTTTTTTTTCGATAATATGAAGAATAGACATAATTTTTCTTTTATTTTTATATATAATTAATTTCTAATTATATTAATATTTTTTGCATATATTTTCGCATTTCTATATTTTTTTATTGTCTCCTTATAAATTTAATAAATTTAATTTCTCAGATATGGTTCAAAAGTATTTTCTAATTTTACGTTATTTTCTTTCAGATTATAAAAAATATAATAAATTTTGTTGAGATATTTAAATATTATAACAAAGTTTTAAAATTTAATTAATGTGTATTTGAATATATATTTGTGCTATTAATATCATATTAATTCTATTTTCACATACACACATTAATCTTTTTTCTCAAATTATCATATCAATAAAAATAATACAATATTTTTTTGTATATTATTGTCATCGATGTACTAATCTAATATCTCGTGGAATCATTATATAAATCTTTTAATTCTTCAGTAATATTTAATTCACCACCAAAAGTGAAGGCATAAGCATAGCTTTAACTGCTTTCGGTATTATATCGGTCACATTTTTCTAAGCAAGAGTATTATTAGAGTATTCTCTATAAGAGTATCATATATTTGTATGTATGTATATATATATATATATATATGTATAAATATAAATACAGACACTAGGCGAATGGGAATGGCATAATAAGAAATAATTAAATTAGAGGAAAATAGTTATTTTAGAATAGAGGAACTTTAAATTAAAGGAATTCACATATGTAATAAATTGCAAGACGACCCAACTGGCAAGAGATGGTATTCTATCTATTATTTATTACTACGTATCAACCATACGGATTGTGGTCCTCTACGAGTAACAAATTT
>NJRP01000314.1:175025-200353 GCA_003063835.1 Aphaenogaster floridana
GGAGGTCCAGGTTCAAATCCTGGCTGAGGTAATATTTTTCGCAATAAATTTTCTAACAGTTATCGTGATGGGAGGGTGTTGTGGGGAGGGGGGGAGAATTTAATATATGCTTTAGCATTTATTAATATTAAATTTGTTACTCGTAGAGGACCACAATCTGTATGGTTGATACGTAGTAATAAATAATAGATAGAATACCATCTCTTGCCAGTTGGGTCGTCTTGCAATTTATTACATATGTTAATTATTTACTGGCGATTTAGATTATTAAAGTTTCTGGTTAAAGGAATTCAATTGTACTGTTTAATAATTAATAGTGGATTGATTTTGGGATACAAATTTCTATTTCCGTTTACAAGATGCAGGGTAATTTTGTAAAGAACATAAAATTGTTTATTGAATATCAAGTTTTACAAATATTATCACACACTTGTTATGAATGTTTCGTCTCGGGGCGGGCTTTCTTTTATACCGTATATCGTACAAATATAAGAATTATATTCAATTACAATATATATATATATAATGGCTATATATATATTATATATATAAATACTTGATCATCTCTTATACAAAGTGGCGGTGTTGTTTCTTTTATATTTATGTACATCGATAAGCCGGTCGTTCTTCATCGCAATTATACCGTCGAATTTACGTGAATGCTACTCTAGATAATTGATTTACCTAACTAATTTATAAATGCAGATGCGGATGATCGATTCGTTGATGAGTAATGAGAATCGGAGGTGTATTTTACGCGACGCGACCGTCGAATGCAAACCAGCCTCTAATGTTTCGCGTTTCGTCTGTACCCGGAAAAATCGGCGCGCATACGTAGTAAAAAAAGAATCAATAAATAATATTAATCTTATATAGATAAATATATACGCTATCTACGTAGCTAATTATACTTTTGTGGTAAAATATTCTCGCAGGCCCTTTGAATAGGCCTGTCTTTCAATTAAAAAGTACCTGATGCTTTTTTTTCTTTCAACAGCGCAATATAGATACAACTTTCATACATATATATCGTGTGTATATATGTATATATATATATATATATACATATATACACGATATATATATATATATATATATTTAATGTACAAGCTGTTCTCTTTATCGGTATAACTCACATGTTCCTCCCGCGATTGCAAAAGCTTGCGCGAAGCTCGACATCGTCAACATAAAAACAACAACACAGTGCAAAACGTCTCCGAGGAAAAAAAAACGTACCGCGCGTTCATTCAATAACATATTCTCTTTTACAGCTAACTTATATAAAAAGTAAAAATGTAACGCTACGCTTCGCGAACGGAGCCCGCACGATCGGACGCTAGTGATCCTCGTGACGCGGTTCCCGTCGACGGCGGGAGAACCTTTTCGTTCGTTCCCCCCGTGTGAATCGCCCATCGGGCGGTACTATCTACTAGGGCTATTACTTTCGACAATTTTGAAGATTCGAAGCTTCGAAAAAATTTAAAAATCCGAAATTAACTCCGAACCTTCGAAGTTTAGGGTGTCTTTGAAGCTTCGAAGTTAACTTCGAAGCACCTTAAACTTCGAAGGTTCAGAGTTAACTTCGAAACCTCAAATTCTTTCAAAGCTTCGAATTTGAAGCTTCGAAGTTAACTCCGAACTTTCGAAGTTTAAGGTGCCTTTGAAGCTTCGAAGTTAATTTCGAAACACCTTAAACTTCGAAAGTTCGGAGTTTAGCGTCGTAACGTCGTTTGAACCTACGAAGCCATCACTCGGTCCTTCATGATTGAAAATCGTGATCTCCATTTGATGCATGCTCCATGGTGTCTTTCTTGGCAAAAGTACTCTCAGTGGTTTGCCATTGCCTTTTGAGAGGTAATGATCAATTAAAAATTTTTTATGTTCTGGGTGGATTTAAACCTGGATCTTTGGCAAAGAAAGTAGACGCGCAACTCTTATGCCACGATCACCAGAAAATTCTCAATTTAATATAAGTTAACTTCGAAGCTTCAAATTCTTTCGAAGCTGTGAATCTTCGAAGTTATCAAAAGTAACAGCCCTACTATCTACGCGCTATCGCACCGCGGCAAATAATATACGATACTCCGAATTTATGATACAAAAGTTGCTTTCCCCATCGCGCTTGGAAGGCTCCGAATCCGCAGAGATCCATCACGAAATTTGGCAGCGCTCACACGCCGAGGGGAATATCGCCTGTTATCTGCACCCCGAAAATCGTGTTACATCGGGATTCGTGCCATGCGAGTTGTTCGGGACTCATGTGATATACATTTAATAAGAGTCAACATAATTCATCCAAGCTCCAAGCCCCAATAGTCCCAAAGAATTGTTCCTGGATTATCTGAACGCCGTTTAGCATTTTAGCGGCTTCTCAATTTAATATAAATTTTTAGTCTTCAGTATTTAATTTTGTCTTGAAGTGAAAATATACGACTTATATCACTCGAGTGCCTCCTAACTCGTACAACGTCCTTAATATACAAGATCTTTGTACAATCGAACGCTATGAAAATATAAAAGTGTCCCAAAAGTGGTCAAGTACGATTCGAAAATTCTACAAGCATATTATTATTTCGACGCGTAACGACGATCGTTGTATTTCATTGAAATCCGAATGGAAATTCGAACGTTTCATTGGATAGAGTCTTTAGCAATTGGAAGGAAATATACGTATGTACTTTGATAGATATGCATCAATGAATTGGCAGTAAATGGTTTATATAAAATGTATCTGGATAGAAATATGGACATATGTATATCCCAACGATTCCCAATCGCCGGCGAGGATTGAGCATTGCGCGTTATAAGTTTATAAAATTTTTCCTAAAAGCCGTTTTCCCGATCGCGTATCCGAGTAAGTAAAATACAAATCCACGTACGAAGTATGCATATATCCCGCTAAAAATATTTGTATACATTGTATTTTTGTTCTTTCATCGATAATACTTCAACCTTGCAGGGGCGACACGGGGGAGAGAGTGAAACTTGCCTTTAGCAATCGTATTCGGTAGTGGATCGTATTCGTCGAATAACGCAATATTTTGCCGCTCACAATGAAATATATGAATTCTTGAAGTACAGGGACAGATCGGCCCGAAAGTATCGTGCCACTAAATCCGCGAAAATTTTCGCGTTACGTCTCGTGTGCCTCTCGCGACCGATCTCAAAAATCGATCGTTGACCTTGTTACGCTAAACAGCCTATCATATAATACCCATAATCGATTATATTCGCCCGTAATCAGTTAACTCTAAAATATCTTCCAATGAGATCGCAATATATACTAGGTGGCTGCTTCAACAAAGGATACGCGCATGAAACCATCTTAATAAATGCGAGCTGCCTAGGACGTCGAATACACGCATAGAGCGACTTAACACAAACATCTTACGAAGGCCGTCCGAAACAAGTTACAGAAACCTCACGGTCCTCAAAGCGCGAAACAAAGTGCCCTACCATACATCAAGCGAGATACATAATTCCTTCAGTGGCTACGGTCCACTTGATGCTACAAATGCTTCAAAGCGTTCAATTGACCAATCCGAATAAAGAATTCTATTAATTGACCAATCAAAGAATGCTTCAAAGCAAGAAAATGCGATTTTCGTGCCATCAGTATATGAAAAAAAAAACAGTTTCTTAGAATTACGTGATGATTTTAGTATTAAGGTTTTCGCTGAATCCAAAAATAGCATCAGAATTTCAAAATTCAATATGGTGGCTTCAGTCCAAAATAGCGGACTGAAATTGAAGAAAGGTCGAATTGGTACCTTAGGAAATTCAAGCTCGCTGAATCCGAAAATATGTTATCAGAATAACAAAAATCAAATTTAAATATATAGTTCCAGGATGATATAACGTTCCAGGATAATTTGAGATAAAAGCACAGTATATATAACGTATCATATTTCGACGCATTCAAATGACAAATACCCAACTCATTGATTGCGCTTTGCTCATTGATTTGCGCGCGCGCGCGCGCGAATACCCATTTTTACAAGAATTAAACTATTTTTTAAATTTCGATCTGCTATGTTGGATTCGCCATTTTGAAATTCTGATATCATATTTGGATTCAGCGACCTTAAAAATCTTGGGGCATCCATTTTTATAAAAATCGTAAAAAAGTAAATCGATTTTTTTCAAGATGCGCATATATGCGTCATACCAGGGTTGTGCCGTAGATTTCAAGATTACGTCTACATGGATTGTTTACATATTATCTATATGATGTTTACACAAACTTTTTTCATGCAGACAATATAAATAATGTAAACTATTATAAATTGAATAGCATAATGCAAAGGAAGAGCAATAGAATTATAAAATAACAAGTATATTTAACAGTAATATTAATTATCAAGAAAATATATTTGATGTAATCGACACAACTGGCCAAAATTTATTTAAAAATTCACTACGTTTCGACCATTGTTTGTGGTCCTCTTCAGGTGTTAATAAAATATAATAAATAGATTAAGACGAACATTCTATGAATGTGGCGTAGTGCCTAATAAAGCCAAAAATCTAGACTGAAGGAAAGAGAATATAAGATTCGTTGCCAAAAATTACAAAAATTACAAAGAATGGTGAGTTAAAAACTTACATATTGTTCGAGTCAAGTAAAAAGAAGATATAACAGTAGATACAGAAAATAAAATAGTCAAAAACTGAAAACTTTCCAAACTTAAAATATGTTTAGTAATTAAAGAACGTGTTAAGAAGCACGTCTGTAACACTCAATATTAATTATAAAAATATTTAATAGTAATTGCAACTGAGAAATCGAAATTGCAAAAAAAAATCTCTGATGTCTAATAATTCATAAATTACTGATTGTTTACATAGATGACACGTTAACCCTTTGAAGCATGGTGGGATCTCACAATCCCACCTTTTTTCTTCATTTTTAATTATTTAAACTATGTTTCTGATCTTTTCATTTAGATTTTTTGTACTTTTAAGATCTATATAAGATATTAACAAACATATAATAATGTGAAGAATCAAATTTTGTTAGTTGTAACAATGCTATAAATAAACAAATTGTGAAAAATTGCATATTTTTCAGAAAAAAATGTATTTTACAATGATCTATAAGTAATATCGTCATAAAACTTGCATACTTTAGGTTTTTGGGGTCGTTGATTACGAATCTGAGGTCGAAATTGAGGTCAAAAACGTAAATATCTGCTTTTATATAAATAGATTAATTCTTTTAAATTTCGGACCGCCATTTTGGATCCGTCATTTTGAATTTTTGAATTTCGACCTCAGATTCGCAATCAGCAACCCAAAAAACTTATAAGTACATATGGTTGCCTATAAATTAACAATAAAGAAAAATGTGTACTTCAAAGGGTTAAACATCGTTTACATTGTTTACGCGTAGATGTAGACTACTATATTTTACGCGTAACCGCCCAACCCTGCGTTATACACACTGGTGGCACGTCTTTTTTCCGCACCAATATCCGTCATACACACTGAAGGGGTTAATCGCAACATCAGTTTCACGGTGAAACGGAGTCTCGCTGGATGTAAAGACTCACCTGTTTCTAAACAAATTGATCTCGCGGAGACACGAAATGCGAACAAGCTTTGCCAGAAGCCCCCGAATAAGACGTGCACGATAAAGCTCGTCGCGAACCGATCTTAATAGATACAAAAATAGAATGAATATTTCTACTCTCCGCCTACATCGTCTTGGACCGTAAATTACTTAACCGAACGGCTCACGCATGCCCCATCTTTTCAAGCGTAAATATGGCATCATTAGCGAGTCGACGAAGAATATAATTACGAATACGAAGTAGCGACGAGCGACGCATGAGCTCTTCGCCGGGGCAAGGCGATTTTCTTCCGCTCTCTTTTAGGCAAGACCGCTCGGATCGACGCGCATAAAAGCACATTATATACTTCAAAGGGTGTCGTTTGGTTAAACCACCTTGGACTTTCATGTAAATGACGAAGAAAAATGACGAAAAACGTCGCGACGTTCTCTGACCGTGCGACTTGACTACATTATTGTACATTGACTTTCACACATCGTAGAAAAGCACGCCGAAATCGATCATGTTGGATAATTTTATGTCCCGATCGGTAGACGTGTCCAGCACATTTACACGCGATTACACTGTAAACGTCTATAGCACGAAAGCGCTCATCAAGCTTCCTCGAGCGGCCAATCACGGCACAATACTTGCCTGCTCGCGTTATCAAAAATACGCCGCAAGAACGTGACGCAGTTGGATTATACATTGGCAAGTACAATATTGAGTTTTATACCCAAGATGAGCAACGCTAGTACCGGAGAGAGGAAATGTGACGGAATGATCTGGCAAGTCGTTGATTGCCATGTTCCAATTACATCGTTAAATCGAACATTTGGCTCACGCATTAATTGCGCCGTTCATCGACGCTAATTAACTCTATAATGTTCGTTCTCTACACGTAATTCTGATAGTAATCGTACAAAAAATCATTGGGGAAAAATTCAGCATAAATGACAAAAATGTGACAATTAATTTACCTCTCAGGTACTAACATTGAGAATGTGGCGTTGCAGTCTATCCATCAGTTAGGATGGCACAAGGCTTAGGAACCTACTTTAGCATTCAAATTCCGATGCTGTTATGGCATTCAGATCTTTCATAAGACCCTCTAAGTTGGCCATTTCCTGATTCAATTCTTCGGTGCTGTATGAAGGCTGCAACCATAATTAAGCCTGATTAAAACGCAATCGCGCAAAATGGTCGCAAATAAAATGATATTGTATTAGACGAGTCAACATATACATACATATATGATACCTAATATATTCGAACATAATAAATTTATATTATATATAATGAATTTTTACCTTTAACCGTTCAACTTCCTCTGAAGTATGTGCCGGATTTGGCACAGAGGCTAAGCGATTCTTCGTTAATTGTGACGACGCACCTTGTGGTTTTTTGTACGGACTCCCGGACATTGTTGGCCTTACTGTCACTTGTGACACTTTAATTACAGAAAATAGTAATTATTAGCGTTCAATAGCTTAATAATACATTTGAAAAAAAAAACTCGAAGAAAAAGATAATCATTCTTTGTAGTTTTTTGATTTCGGAAATCTTTTAACACATTACAATTTTGAGAAATTAGAGAAACTAAAATTATAAAAAGGAATTACTTTAGAGTGATTCACCATGCTATACTTACAATTCGCGTAATGCGCTAAAACACTTTCCTTCCATTTAAAATTAAGTAGGTATATTACTAGAACTTCCAACACAAAAGCAATTTATTATGAAAATTCATTTTATTATTATAATTAATAAATTTTTGTAATCAAATATCGAGTTTATCATATCGTGAAAAGATTCAAGATTATAGTGTTGGATTTTCAGTCTTTGTTATAGCTTTAATTACAAATTTCTCAAAATAGAATAGAACAATTTGTAAGAAAAATCTTACAAATTTTGTCAAAACATTTTAAAGTATTGTATAGATAGGCATTTTAGTATCAAAAGCTATGGAAAATGATTTTCTCTCTCGCATGCGCGTGCGATTTTCTTGGAGGAGGAATTGAAAAGAACATATTTTGGGCATTTTTTGTTGAATTGTGTAATCAACAAACGGTACTAACCACCATGCTTCTGTTGCGCTGGTGTCGAAGGAGCACTCTGCGGCGGAGGGGCCGGCACGCTGAAGCTCTTGAGAGGATGCCCTTGCAACCGCTTGCTAGCATTGTTCTCCACCCCAACGTTACCGCTCATCGGTTGAGTGTTGTTCCCGTAATGACCGGGGGTATATTGAGTGTTTCCACTGTACGACTGCCCACTCGTACCATATGATAACTAAAGAAATAAGAGAATAATGACACAATTCTCGCTACGCGCGTCAAACAATTCATGCCGCACATGGTTGAAGTCCTACCTGACTCTGTAACGGCTCGTACGAGCTAGGCATATTACAGGAATCTGGACTGGATTCCGGGGTGGGTTCCAACGTGACGTGCGCGCGATTTAAGCTATATTGCGCGACCGTTCGCGGATAGTTCTGTCTCACCGACGACGTGTCGCTGCACGAAGTGTGGATGGTCGGCTGCGACATGCTGGTATTCACAATCGGCGTAGCCGTGGCTATAGCTGCAACAAGTCAGAAACTTTGATATCTACATTGAAACAGTGATTGCTAATAGTAATTATGCGTTTTTAGTGTTGTACGTTTTATTGTTATACGTTTGCCTTGTTGCAAAATGATACTTTGAATGGTTCGACCGCTCCCAACGTAAAAAGGTGTACTACATCAGATATTGTGCACTATTACAACTGACAACCCTACTACTACTTACGCTGATGCAAAGGTGCACTGTCAACGGGGAGTGTAATTAGTTTAGGTTTGTGGCTTCCACGACTGTGCTGTCTACTCAGGGTTGAGCACTTCTCATCGGTATTACCTAATAGGAAATAAGTAAAAAGGAACCGAATAACAAAATCAGGAAAACTACAAATCAAATATATGAA
Organism: Aphaenogaster floridana; assembly: GCA_003063835.1. Taxonomy (NCBI): domain Eukaryota; kingdom Metazoa; phylum Arthropoda; class Insecta; order Hymenoptera; family Formicidae; genus Aphaenogaster; species Aphaenogaster floridana. Next base: position 183,536 of record NJRP01000314.1, read on the forward strand.
TCTCTCTTTTTTCCCTTTCTCTCTTTAGTGCATTGTGCATGAAATTGAAATAATTGAAATACTTAATTTAAAAGTAAAATTACCAAAACAGTGTTGTAACAAAGGAATTATATTACTCTTGCTTATGTGAATCAACCAAACGGGACTGCTGTTAGTTTTGCAATGTGATTGGAATATTTCCTGTGATGTTTCCTGTGATATTTCCGTGATAGTGCAGCAGCGCATTTCCCGTGAAATCGTGACTTACCCATATAACTTGGCACGTAAGTACGCTTATCTAGAGAACTGGAATTTCCGTGTATGCTATCTTGATTGTATTCTGGATTGCCCGATCTAGGTAATGTATTACTGGTGACGCCGCTAGTAGAGGCTTCGCCATTTAACGACGATTTCTCAAGCGCTTTCAGCTCCATTTGATCGTGATGAATCCACAAATCCGGTGGCTTGATATTTGTCTTCTGATTCGAATCTTTCATATATCTAAAAGTTATAAAAATATGTATTATTGACTCATAATGTTTTACGATTAAAAATATTAACATGTAACTCGATTACTAAGATATACCCTTTTTTCCGATCAGGTGAGCTTGGATTACGTTTACAGCACACTACAACCACTACCGATATAGCAGTGATAAAGACGATCGAAAGACCCACTATGATGTAAATCAATAGATTAGAAAAACTTCGTCCATCTGGAAAAAGAACAATTGTGTTTTGCTAGATGATTGAAATCGAACGTCATCCTATATTTTATTCTTTTTAAAAAATGTACAAAGATTATTTTATTGTTTTATATTCAAGAAGATTGAGTTATAAGTTTTACAATAAAACATGCTTAAACAGACATGCATGTTTAGGATGCTAAAGGAAGAGGAAGATTGGGACGATATCTTACCTCGACCATGCAATTCATCATCCATGCCATTGCCTATCATAGAAATAAAAAATAAACATAATAATTAACACACTGATTCGTGAATGGACAACAGAATGCAACATAAAGCGGATGGGAATAACATATATGCAGATACTACTATGCATTCATATACAGTTAAATTAATATAGGTACTATCTTGTATGTATACAGGGTGTTTCAGGACCTCTGCAACAAACTCTGAGGAACGATAGGTCTCGTAGAAAGGATTATTTTTTGTCAAGTAATCCATGTTCTCTGACGCGTCGTTTAGGTGCTACGCGACCGCTGACATTTATTACAATTATGAAAGGAATTCATCTACGTAGGTACATTGGTTCCTCTTCCATTTCCCCTAGCCTCCCCGTAACATTATTATGTCAGAAAGTTCAGCCAAATCAAAGATGTCTATCCTTGATTTATGATTGTAAGCGATTGCCCAGGAATCGAATACGTACACAGACGTAGGATAGGGGTGAGGAAAAGGGATCATGGCTTGGTTAATGTGACAATGTAACAATGTAAACATAAACATAAAGAGATTCGAAAAACATAAACATCAACAGAACCAATATACCTACGTAGATGAATTTCTTTCATAATTGTAATAAATGTCACCTAAAACCTTCGCGGTCGCGTAGCACCTAAACGACGCGTCAGAGAACATGAGTTACTTGACAAAAAATAATCCTTTCTGCGAGACCTATCGTTCCTCAGAGTTTGTTGCAGAGGTCCTGAATCTCTCTCTCTCACCCTGTATATTACACTGTGCAAACATAATAATCAAATTTAACGTCAATCGACATCGATATAATAAATAAAAATCGAATTTACTTTGTGGCGTTTTAAATGAAACAGTCGTAGAGAATGGCCCATATCCCTTGGAGTTGCGTGCTTGGATCTTGAAATAATATATCGTGTTCGGATGCAGGCCCTTTACGATGGCGTCCACCTTGTCGCCAATGACACCTTCAACCAGCCAATCGCGATCCCATTTCGTGTTGTCAGTGGAATAAATTACGAGATATCCTAAAAATTGATATAGCTTAGTAAATGTATTCCATTCTTTAAATTTAAAAGAATCACCAACCTGTAATTTGTCCATTGGGTTGCTTAGGAGGTTGCCATCGCAGTAGAACGGAGGTCGGACGATCTTCGACGGTTTGAATGATCAGATCCCGAGGTGGCGTACTAGGTGCAGCTTCTTGCGTTTGATTTAGAACAACCATACTCCACGGCGAGCTTCGTTTACCCTGTAAAAATTTCATTACATAACATTTGTCTTCTTCAACGCATTAAACTGTATGTAGTCCGCGTGTCTCATACCTTGACCAGTTTAACCGTAAACTCATACTGCGTGTTAGGTTTCAAGTCGTGAATCATACAATTGAGGTCGGTAGCATTGTAATATTTGTATCTTGGGCTGCTGCTATGATGGTAGAATGTATAACGCACCACGTAGTATCGACTATCGGTGATATACTAAAAATAAATGTTTTCGCTACAGATATATCCTGACCTTTTCTTTACATGCGTCATCTTATGAGGTTTTATAATACAGTGCGATTATATATATAACGCAAACGTACTTGACTTTTCGATAAAGTTGTGTCCGTCCAATATAGCACAACGGTAGAAGCCGAGAGCACGATAGCTTTAAGGCCAACGGGTGGTATTAAAGGCACTGCGGATTCAGATACAAAACGTTCGGGAGTTCTTACATTCGCGTATGCTGGTTGACCATCACCAACATTATTCGTTGCTCTTAAAGATATTACGTACTCCGTTGTTGGTTCTAATAATGAGAGAAGAAAGCAGGGGATTAATAAAAATTAAATTGGAAATATTTCGAGCGTTTTGTATTAAAAATAGAACGGTTTGTCGTATTCCTTTTACCTATAGGCTTGATAGCGTAAGATCGTTGCTTTCCATCAAGAACTTGTATTTCGACATCGGGGTAACCTTTGCCCCAGCCTAATTTATATTTTCTCACTTTGATACTTTGATCTTTCGGGGGATGCCACGATACTAGTATAGAATCCGCCATAGCATTCGCTGTAAGAACACGAAAATAGTTTGAAACAAGTCAACAATTAAAACACCATTTTATCTTTCGCACATGGGTTCTTACCTCTCAGATTACTGGGTGCATTAGGTACTTTCGTTTCGTCCAAATCGTTCTCGTATGTCTCTATCTTCGTCCATTCTGTCCAAGGCCCAGTTCCATTGACGTTGAAGGCACATATGCGGACTTGATACACAACGTGCTTCTCGAGCCCATTGAGCACATACAAACGTTGATTTCCTTCAGTTGTCACCGTGATCGGAGATCGCCGATCCCCGGATCGGGGATCGTGCGGATATCTGCGGTAGCGTATTCTATAACCCGTGATGATCCCATTCTGCCCCTCGAGTGGCGGTTCCCATCTTATGATAATACTCTAAAAAGCACACATTTAGTGAATATTCTGTACTTTACAAAAATATCAATTTATATTTATTTATTATGATATTAACGTCGTCACAACAAGGCGTAGCGGCTTTTACCAAATTTTTACAAAGATCCAAAAATTGAGAAAAATCCAAAAAATGTTATTCAAGGTGCGCAACTTTTTTTATTAACTATTAATAAAATTAACAATTCTTGAATTTTTGGTGGATACCGTAAGTTAGACGTAAGACTTGACTCTTACGACCTGTTTTCCATAATAATCTCATTTTCAGATTTTTGTCGCTTACACCTTTTTGTCGTGACGCCATCGATATATTTATTATCATAATAAAAACATATATTTATAAATTAAAATTATTTATGTATTCAGATGATATTACCGTTGAACTAGCTGCTTCTAAGGTAACGTTATGCGGCGGTTGCGTCGGTTGTGCGCTGTGAGTTCGTATTATGATATCCTTACTGAACGCGCCCGGGCCATTTTCGTTGACTGCTTGAACTCTAATACTGTATTCCGTATAAGGCACGAGATCTACCAATTCATACGTTGTACTAGTAGTTTCACGCGTTATCTCTTCACCGTCGCCCTGAGAACGCAACATAATTGAATATTGGATAGTTACCAACGTTTAATATTGTTAATTCAACCATTTGCGGGAAAAGTTTATGTACCTCCATAAATGTAATAATATATTTAGATATTCGACCATTAATAACTTGTGGCTCCTCCCACGATAAGGTAATACTCATGCTGCTTGTCGCATGACCTTCCAGATTCATCGGAGGTCCAGGAACATTGGCCTCTATTAGCGTTGTAACTTGTAATACTTCACTAGGAGCACTGATTCCTCGAAGATTGTGTGCGACTACATGGAATTGATAAGTCATACTGGGTTGCAAACCGCGTATCATGGCCTCCAGTTTCTGCGTGTTGACAACTCTCTCCCTATGCGAATAGACAACGATTGGTTATTTACTCACATGCATCCTTATTTATTTCCGTAGATAATTACCTCATGGCCCCTTCCTGTTTATAGTGTATGAAATAATTGAGAGTATCGCTGTTTGCGTTTTCTGGCTCTTGCCAGCGTAGCGTAACGAATCTCGCGGTAACGATGACGAGACTCAAGTTCCTCGGCGGAGATGGTACGCCGCCCCCGTCGAACGCCTCCACAGTATCTGTATCATCTACAAAACGGGATTCCGGATCGTAAAGGGAGTTAGGATACTTAAACAAGCTCGGGAGAAGATCCGCGGGATCGTCAGAAGGACTTATTGAAAGTGGAGGACTCGGCATCGCTGATAACGTGTGTCCTAGGAGTGTACTCGGATGTTGCCACGTCTTATTATACAACTGCCGATGTAGTAATAATTTTTTCTTAGGAACTGTCTTGGGAGTTGTTGTTCTATGAGAATTTACTCTCTCTGCATACGTAATGTTAGCATGCAGAACAGTTAATTTACGAGGAACACGTGGGGGGGAAGAAATAAATAAAGAAAATTAAAATTCCAAATAAAAATAAACGTGAAAATAAGAATAAATCTTGATATAATTTAAAAATATACATAAAAGAAACATAAAGAAATAAAATAAAAAGAACTTCGATATTTATTAACTAATAAATATTAATAAAAAAGAATGTATGCGTTTGAAAAGATTTTATCTATATTTTATCTCGTGATACTCACTGGGCTGATTAATTGTGAGACGTGCTGAGGCTTGAACACTACCAGCAGGATTCACTCCCATGCACTGAAAAGTTCCTGCATCTATGGGTAATAGTCCATTGATTCTTAGATTGTATCTGGAATCGAGAAAGTATTGCAAGTTTTATTATAAAATAATAATAATTTATTAAATATGATTTCACAGAATTTCTTTAGCGAAGTAAGAAGATTCTTTCTTCGTAAAAAACACGCACCCATTGACAATTTGCCAATATGCGCTCAATGTGATACGCTCGCCATTCTTCAGCCAGGTAATTTTCGGTTCCGGCTTTCCATAGATCTCGCATTCGAATTCTAAATCTTGACTCTCACTTGCCACTTTATCCTCCGGCTTCTTTACAAACTTCGGTGGAACTGAAAATCAAATTAAGTTGAAACGTCGCGTTTTAATATCACGGCAAAGTAATAATTAAAACTTCATATGCATCGCAAATATACCTTGTACGATTAATTCAGCAACTGCATCCAGAGATTCGACTATGTTTTCTGCGCGACACTGATACGAACCGTGATCCAATTCTCTAACATTCGTGATCATGAGACTAGAGGCTGCGACTTCGCGATATCTTGAAGAAGACACATCTCTCGTAAGTACCACATTCAGATTCGTACCTCGTTGGCATTCCAAGTTAATTAATATACCTAGAGTCGAGTGATGTCAAGTCGAGAGCGACGCCGTCTTTAAGCCAAAGAATGGTCGGTTTCGGTGAGCCGTTGGCAGCGCATTCCAGGGTCACGTCGGACCCTTCGATAGCTACTTGTTGCAAAGGTTGTGCGATGAATACTGGAGCGCTAGATCCCTCATCTGTACGACCGAATAAAATATCCGTGAATTTGACTGTGTCACATTGACGAGTTTAACTCGTTTATTACTTATTAGCGACAGGACTTACCGATGTCACTAGATAATAATCCTAATTGTGCTTTGTTGCTCAGTCTATATTGGCCGTAGCCGCTAGCGTTACATCTGTAGGATCCTACATCGTGATACTGAACATCGCCGATTTCCAATGCGCCTGTGGGAAGGTCAGATGTCAATGACGATGATTAACGTGCAAGAAAATCTTAATTAAAAACTAAGACGTCTATCGTACCTGACGGCAGAATTGTCATTCGACTTTTATCGAGCACTAAAGGATGTTCGTCCTTTAACCATTGTACCTTTAACAAACTCGAGGAAGCGGGTAGCGCACAACTCAAATATGCAATCTGTCCCGCATAAATCATGGTGTCTTGAGGTTCTCTTTCAAAGCCGGGAAGGCCTTAAAAGAAAGTCAATGTTATATTCATCGCATAAGTGCTATCAGAAGTGAGCAATCACTTTTCGGAATAAGAAAATTATCCCCTATTTTCTGCCGCAATTTTAATCTAAAATATATTGTAGTTCAAGGAATTTTAAAATTATGTTGCATCTAATTTACAATATTCATAATATTTTGGAGATGTGCGCTCTATTAAATATTAACTTTTAATTAAAATTAATTAAATATTAAAATTTTAGTCATAATAATATAATAACATATGATATTTAATATTTTATTAACAATATATAATATTAAATATCGACTTTATTAAATTTTCGACGTTTTTCATCAAATCGCGTAGTTTTAAAAAAACTCGTAGCTGTAAAACGACAAGTGATAAAAAATCTGGCGCGACTCGCGAAAGCGGATCCGCGCTTTTAGAATTTTTTTTACTATGCTTCAATGCTTCGATTTTGTTTTTGATATTGCAAGAGAAAGCTTCAAAATATATTCCAAATCTTGTTTTAGAAAAATCAAAATTTTCTTATACAAAAAAACAATGTTTTTATAACATTTATAGACTTCAAAAACAACAAATAAATTATTCTTATATTTGTTTTATAAAACTTTGAATTTTTATGAAGATTTCTAAAACCGAGTTTTCTATCATTTATTATTTTATATCTTTGAATTTTTAAAAGCTAAGCAATTTTAAAAGCTTTTAAAAAATTAAGCGATAAAAATCAAAAGATTAAAAGATCAATATTTAAGAGCATCTAGCATATGTTGTAAATAAATTTTTCGTTTAAATTTTCCTTGCGTGTGAATATTACAATATAGGTGATTAAAAATCCGAGGAATTATCTTTAACCCTTCGACTGTCGCACGTATTTTTGTAAACAGTCCCCTGGCCACACTACTATTTTGTGTCTAACTTTCCATAAAATAAATGTAATCAATATAAAATATTCTCGGTTCATACATGATGGAAGTAAGTAGGAAATATTCAAAAATTGTTATTATTTTACATTATACGCCCTGAATCCACAGATGTGTATCCAAATGGATACACATAGCAGTCAAAGTTAATACTCCAAAAAGTGATCGTTTTGGCAAAATGGCACCAAGCAGGATCTTTCTCAAGACATCTTCAAGCACGTATTACACGCTAGGATCTAAAGAGCTGATACTAACTTGCTAATTTGATTGTGGCTGGCCGAGAGACAATTGCTCCGACATTGTCTATGGAAGCTAAGCACTGATAACTTCCGGTTAATTCTGCACTACCGGCGTACACGCTATTTATGTACAAGGACCCGTTCGCTAGCTGTGATCTACAAAAACAAAATCAGGACGTTTCATCAGAATCTAAACGATGCGCAGGTGCGTCGTGGCAACTAGGAATCTTTTCTAAAGCCGGTTCCAGACAACATGGCCAATGTACGCCAACATTGGCGAATGCATTGACTACCAATGCAAACAGCCAACGTTGGTCTCCATGTGTTTTAAAAAACCGCTTTCATAGTGAATGTCATTCAATATCAACATTGGCAATGCGTGATTCTAATTAACCACATGAAATTTATATACATAACAAGGCCAATGTCATATTGGCCAATGTACGCCAACATTGGTGAATGCATTGGCTACCAATGCTGGTCTAATGTTGGTCCATATATGAATATGCACTGCATATTATGCAGTATGATTGATATCCATATGATAAGCATAATTACACGGAAAAAACGATAAGGTTATCAGATGCATAATTACGGTTGCCACAACCACAATAATAGTAATATTTGGTACAGTCACATCTGTGGTTGTCACATTCACATTGATGTAAAGGCAACTATACATAATGAATGTTGAGACAAACATATATAGATGCACTACACAAAACAATGTAGATGCCCCAACAATTCATACGGCAACATTGTTATTTAAGTTGTCTCAACCTTAGCCGTTCTTTCCGTGTAGTCATATGAATATATGTCCAATATTTAGCAAATGTACGCCAACGTTGGAAAAGATGGACAGTGAGGAAGAAGTAATTGTGGCAGTCGCAGGAACTGCAGTTGTTTCTTGTGCAATTCAAGAATTAAATTATTGCTCCAGTTAGGAACATTGATTTCATATATTTTTTAAAATAAAAAAGTGTTACGTTTATCTTACGATATATTACAATATTATATTGCAGAAAATACGTTATTGTACTGTAATCTAACTCACAATGTGCGCATTTGGCCAACGTTAGTAAGTCAACGTTAGTCTCCTTTAATACTTTTTAAAAAAAACCGCTTTCATAATGAATGTCATCCAATATCAACATTGGCAATACGTTTAATTGACCAGATGGAATTTATACACATGCATAACAGGGCCAATGTCACATTGGCCAATATTGGCGTACATTGATCGTGTCGTCTGGAGCCGGCTTAAGAGGTGCTCTTCACGCGTATTACCGATAACTATCCCCGATAAACGTGATCGGCTGACCATCATCCGTACGCCAATGTATACTCGGCGTTCCAAAGACGCTTTTCGCCTCGCAGTCCAGCCTTGCAGGACCCCCCTGTTCCACCACCACATCCCGCGGCTCGATGGTGAAGTCCAAGCCTCCCGCGTTGACTGCAAACAGAGAGGAAACGAAGATTAACGAGGGAGGAAATGACATTTTCCTCCCTATAACGAGATCCTGCAACGAGAGAATCTCTGCTGTTTTCCCAAAATTCAATTTGTCAAGATAGAGTGTTTCGCGCTTCCGGATAAGAATCGCGACGGTATCCCGGGGGACTTTCAAGCGTGTTTACGAAGGGGGATGTTTAACGATCACAACCGGGTACCCCATGTTAGAACGTTATTGCGCTATCGAATTTCGGACCCCACCATTGTGCGTCTCGCGACCCATTCGTGCACAACGCGCGTTAGTTAGGGGGTGTAGATGTTAAAAGGGGGCGGAGGAGGAAGAGCCGGCATATCGGATGGTTCGTCTAGAAGGGAGAACCGGCTGTGCAGGAGGAAGGGAGCGGAGGGGGGGGGACGATCCGAACAAAGGGTCGTCCACCCTATACAGGGACGCTCCTGCTTGCCTGCCAGCTTAGCGAGACGGTCGAATGCCTGAATTCTCTCTCTTTGTTTCTGTTCTTCCCCGTGACCTTTAGCGCGATCGCGCTATCGCGATTCAACGTCGCGAATCGACCGCGACAAAGAGGGAAAGGGAGATGAGAAAAGCGAGAAAGGCCGCTCCGTTCGCGGCGCATTTTTATAGGCGACGAGACGAGAAATCGCTCTGAGATGATTCCGTCCCTTCCGAAAGGCTGCCTCGATATTTTTCGACAACATAATACTGTGAGATGTTCTGAGAATTCAATGTCTAACTAACTCGACTCTGATGGAATATGGTGTCTTATTTTCCAGACGGCACGTGTGACAGTTACAGAAAATATGTAATATTATTTTATTGTTATATATCAATTCCACATTTATGAAAAAAATAGATTTTTAAGATATGGCTCGATATATCTAGGAGAGACACCGCGTATTTATAATTTATGGTTACCTATTAGGTATGCTATTTTTTTAAACATAAAAAATTTGTGATGGATTTAGCGTCAATTTATTCTTAGCAAAAGTAACGAAAATCACCATAATTTTCGGGTTATATACAAATAAGCGATAAAACTTTTTTGTGAATTACACCTTGGGGAATCCAATGGATTACAAAACTATAACTCTTCGATTAATTTTAAATGAAGTTTGCTTTAATAGAATTCTAATTTAAAGTATAATTATAAAAATATGTATATAAATAATGTCAAGATTATATTACAAAATATCAATAATGTCAAAAATATTATAATTACCAAAATAATTATATATATAAATAATTAATAATGTATAATTGTGCAAAAGATGTATAAATTTATAAATATAAATTTATAAATATAAACATAAATAAATATAAATTTGTATATATTTATATACTTATATCTTTGTAATTATAGATATTTTTATTATTTTCCTGTTTTCGTTAAGGAAAAAAAATCGACTTTTAATAAACCAAAGAATCCCAAAGAAAGCTGAAAAATAATACATGAGAAGTGAAACACTTTTCTGCGTGTAGATAATTTTGAATAACATTTCTTCGATTTATTATTCTGGTACAGTATTGTATATTTATATTTATAAATTTTTTAAGGATATTTCTGGAGGATTATCCTGCAGTGCTTTCGATCGTTGAAATTTGAAACAAGAGCTTAGGTTGTGTTGCTGATTTTTGTAAAAATTTGAAACAAGAGCTTAGCTTGTGTTGTTGATTTTTACAAAAATCAGCAACACTTGCTGATTGCTAGTGCTTTCGATCGTTGAAATTTGAAACAAGAGCTTAGGTTGTGTTGCTGATTTTTGTAAAAATTTGAAACAAGAACTTAGCTTGTGTTGCTGATTTTTACAAAAATCAGCAACACATAAGCTAAGCTGTTGTTTCAAATTTCAACGATCGAAAGCACTATAGGATAATCCTCCAGAAATATCCTTCAAAAATTTATGTAAAAAGAGCGTAACTTGCGGGCAATTTTCCTTTTATTGCGACGCCAGGAAGGAGCTGAGGCGGAAACGCGAAGGCTTTATTTATTACGCTTCGAAATCGCCTTCGAAACGGCGCGTGACGAAACTGGAATTCTCCCGGCGACCATCCACCGTTCTTCTAAACGCGCGTAAGCTAACAAAACGCTACGGCGCGACATTATTCCGACATTCTGCATTAATCGCGGCACGCTGAAAGGCATTGGCAACCTTTGGCCCTCCCTCGATCTTCGGGCAAAAATGCCCGAGTATTCAGGCCTCGGTTTCTTCGGGCGGTGGCTTCTAATCGCCGCTTTTTTTCCCCTGCTTCTCCTTTATATCCGCGGCGATGCCGCGCGTTTAAGATTTTACGCTCACGGCGCGTACGTCATATCGTCACGGCATTCAGAATGTAACGCGTAAAATAGTACGTTCCGCGCTCCGAGAATGTCGCGGAGTATGAGCGAAACCGACGTCGCAAAAGAGCCGACGTCTTCGGAAAACGGAATGCATACGCATCATCATTTTTATCCGGTAATTCAGTAGACTCAAGGTCAAGGTTAATGTATTCGCAGCCGGCGATTTTAGCGCGCGACCTAAAGCTGGATGTCGCGCGCAATTTACAAAAATCTGCAGCTGGGTGCCGCAAGGTTCTGGCACACTGAAAAAAAAATAAGGTTGCCACAACCATAATTCGTCCAACAAACATAGTGAATGTTGAGACAAACATAGTGAATGTTGAGACAAACATAGTGAATGTTTGTCTCAACATTCACTATGGTTGTCTCAACATTTACTATGGTTGTCTCAACATTCACTATGTTTGTTGGACGAATTATGGTTGTGGCAACCTTATCGTTTTTTTCCGTGCATTAAAATGAAAATGACAAAAATTGCTTCATAATATCATGCTTGTAACCACTCGTTTTAAATTGTTTAAAATTTGCAAAAAAAACGTTACAAATCCAAATAGAAAAAATTTTAAATTTATATATATGAGAATATTAAACTTCAAAAAACTTTTAAAATTCATTATATTTTAAATTAACTCTTTAAAAAAAATTCTATATATTTTTTAAAAATAATAAAATACTTTTACATTAAATATAATATGAAGTTATTTTTAACTTCGTTCAAACGCTCATTTCGAGGAATTTGAAATTAATTAATTTATTGTTAGATAACTACTGTAACCATAAAATATGAATAAAATCATCTGCGTCCCTATAAAATGACGTAAAATTACGTCAGCGGCAACCAGCTACAGATTTTCAAATGACATAAGATTATGTCAGTGCACTGAGAGAAAAATGTATACTTACAATATGTTATTTGAAACTATAATGACATAGTAAATGATTATTAATTAGGAATATCATTTTTATAGTAAGTGTTACCATTATGTTTGTGATAATTATGATACAGGCATAGTATAGTGATCCATGCAAAATTTTTACCAATAATTATAATCATTTAAAGTAAAAATATAGTAAGATAGAATATATGGAATGATAGGAGAAATTAACCATTTTATATAGTCAATACAATTGGAATACTTGGCAAATATTAGTTAGGTAACTATATTCTCATAGCATGCTTTACTATACACATGCACGGAAAAAACGATAAGGTTGCCACAACCACAATAATAGTAATATTTGGTACAGCCACGTCCTGAGGTTGTCACATTCACATTGATGTGAAGGCAACTATGTATATGCATTTGGTACAGCAAACATAGTGAATGTTGAGACAAACATATATAGATGCACTACACAAAACAATGTGAATGTGACAACCACAGGACGTGGCTGAACCAAATATTACTATTATTGTGGTTGTGGCGACCTTATCGTTCTTTCGGTGTGGTAATAATAACAATAATTTATGTCACAGTGATGATGATGACTATAATAAATCTGAGTTCACTCTACTATATTTTGCATGTTTAAATAAAACATAAAAATATGTTTAAGGCCCAAACTAACTATAAAATATAGTGAAACTATTGTTATTTCATTTTATTCTCTCAGTGCAGCTGCGAATGTGTTAAGTGATGTTTGAAGTAGTGCTGGAATTTTTCTTCGAAGATTTTCAATTTCGAAGTTTCGAATTTTCAATGTTTTGAATTTTTTTGTACTAAATGTTAGTTTTGTTTAAAAAAAATTATTGTATAACTTTATTTTTTTTAAATGTAATGTATCATTTCGCGATTATTGACAAATAAAAAAGTTAATTTATTAAATTATTTCAAAATTAATAAAAACGATTAATTTTGCAAGATTTATTATTGTTTTCTATCAATACATCAGTTTGATGTTAATTTATTATTACAGCAACTCAGCATGCGCATTTTAAGTTTCTTTTTAGGTTTTTGAGTTGAAAATTTTGAAATTACATAGAAGTTTAAATCTCTAACTGTTTAGGGTTTTGGAGTCGAAAAATTCGAAAACTTCGAAACTTCGCAACTTCGATTCTTCGAATCTTCGAAAAATTCGAAAACTTCGATATTCTAAGTTCTCTTCGTTTCTTCGGATTTTTCGAAGCTTCGAAGTTGCGAACCTTCAAATGATTGGGACCCCTAGTTTGAAGCGGTGTTAGATTCTCCTCTTCTTTCTCGTGCGGCCTCGGAGCGTCGTGAGAAATTTCGTTTTGCTCGTCGCGTTACCCACGTGATATTTCTAGAAGCTACCCCGATTCCGCGAACATTTTGATTAAACAGACGCGTTCGATTAAACGGCCGTGCTGTTCGTTATCGGGAAAGCGATATACCTGCGGCCGATTAATCGGGTATCGCACCGACGGGCATATCAGAACCGTTATTCTCATCTAACGAACGTTGGCGGGACAAATGTTTGCGAGAGACGGACATTGCGGCGGAGAAAAACCGCGCGGTCTTGGTGAACACGTTTAAACGAGGATTCGAACTACCGGTCAAATTACCGATTATAACGGTACGATAATTGCGAGGTCGAGTAATCGATAATAATCTCCGATTAGTGTAGCGTCGATTAAGCGAGGCACGCTCTCCAGAAAATGGAGAACGGCGTACGATACAAAACCGGTAAGATTTCGATGGATTCGTTCCGATTTTCCGTGCCGGTCGGGATCTGTAAAGTTATTAGCACGACATTCTACTAATATTAAAAAAAAAACAATTAGAGTTTCAGTAGCACTTTTTATAGTTCTACAGTTCCTTATAAAAATAAAAAAAGTTCCGCATTTTTATAGCAAAAAACCAAAAATGAAAAAATGTGCTAACTTCGCGAATCTAGCAGGACACCGCCCCCTCTAAGGTACAAGAAAACAATAAATATTATGATTGTAGAAAATAGAACTCTGCTAGAACTAACGAGAACTGTCACTATAACCGCGGAAAATAATCAGCACGGCACTTTGTCTGCAAGTGTCGTACTGGATGTAATATTTAAAGTGTATGAAAAATTGGTAATTGTTGGAATTTTGTTTTCAAATTACACACAATGGTGGAACTAAAGTAGAACTAATGGGAACTGTTGCCAAAAGTGTTAATATTTGTTTTTTTGTACCTTAAAGGGGGCGGTGTCGTGCTAGATTCGCGAAGTTAGTACATTTTTTTGTTTTTTGTTATTAAAAAAATGCGGAACTTTTTTTATTTTTATAAGGAACTGTAGAACTATGAAAAGTGCTACTGGAACTCTAATTGCTTTTTTTATATTAGTAGAATGTCATGCTAACTTCACAGATTCTGCCGGTTGTACTTGGGAGAGAACAGCTTTTACGTTTATTCGCGACCTAGAAAAAAGAAAAAGAAAAGGCATTTGTTCCCACTGTTTTTGTGAAATAACTGAGCTCCACGGAACGCTGCCGCGCTCGATCGCCGATTGAGAGCCACCGATAGCGGATTATTGGGTTACAGCTCCAATTGGCGTACATTTTCCCATAACCGCAGCATCGGTGATGGGAGCCCTCTCTCCCTGATCCTGCCGCTCTCTCCGTATCAATCGCCGATTGAGCACCACTGGCAGCGGTTATTGGGTTACAGTTTCACGCTCATGGTGGTCTGTCACCTTCGAACGCGCGGGAGCGAGAGATCCCTTGATCGATGCTGACCCGATCCGATGCCGTCAAACGCATTTTCGATCGTGTCGACGGAAAAATTAACGGGAAAATCAGAGATTCCTCGATCGCTGCTGCGTTTCACTAACGTGCGAGCCGTGAATTATTTCGCCCTGAATAAATGTATCGCTTGAATTTTATCATTACGATGGAATAATGTCCACTTCTATCAATGTAGATTAACTTTAATCTCGGTTTAACTTACTCTTTACACTGAGAGAAAAATTTATGATATTTGTGACTATAATGAAAAGTTAAATAATTATGGTTAGGTGCACCATTTTTATAGTTATTACTGCTATAATGTTAGTAATAATAACAAAAAAATAGTTACAAAAACCGTAATTTAACTATAATTATTATAGTTAATTATTATTAATCATTATAGTTGACACCTTTTTTTAACTATAATAGTTATAGTTAAATTATGGTATTTGTAACTATTTTTTTTATTATTACTAACATTATAGCAGCAATAACTATAAAAATGGTGCACCTAACTATAACTATTTAACAAACTATTTAACTTTTCATTATAGTCACAAATATCATAAATTTTTCTCTCAGTGTATCTTCTTTTAGTTCTAACAATTAGAAAAAGATGAAGAGTAAGTTAAACCAAGATTAAAGTTAATCTACATTGGTAGAAATGGACATAAATCATATTCCAGTGAGCATAAAAATATAAAGAAAAGTATGAAATATAGAAAAGATAATGGACCCGAAGAACTAAAAAATTACGTGTATGGATGTGCATAAAGTAACGTAAACTAATATCAAAAGAAAACTCAGAAAAACAGAATGGTTCTGTCAGCGTTATAATGTAATAACTCTGAAATTTAAGTTTTATAAAGTCTGCAGTTTGAAAGTCATGAGAACGACAGCTTTTAATAATTATCAAGATATAGTTATGACAACAAACGTGACATTGGATTTAAGCCTTTCATTTCCAAATTATTTAATAGACTATTTGTATTTTTGTGCATATTACATGACAAATAAGCGATTCATAAAATTTTGACATTTTCAAAATGTTTAAAGACTTTTCTACGTATTATTTTTATTGCAACTATATATAATAATTTGAATTGCAAAGTTATTATACATAATAAAAACTTTATTTGTTAATCTTTGGTAAATCCATCTAAAATACTTCAAGGAAGTTCTAATTCTGCAAGTTCTTATTGTATTTATGATAACTTTTATCCGAACCGTAACGGAGCAAAACAAATGAGACGATGATACTCTATGTTATCGAGAAGTCTTTAAAAATACATATCGAGAAATACATACTATCTACACATGCAAAATTTTTACAGCCATCTACATGAGACTATAAAGAACTAATATGCAGTGCCTAGCCATATTATTAGGCGCACTTTGAATTTTTTGATACATTCATCTTGAGTGGCCGAAAATGAATACATCAAAACAAATGCATCTATTAGACAACCATTTTCTTTACATATTTCAATCGATTACAACAATGATAGATGGGTTATAATATAAATCTGATCCTTGGAAGTCTATCAATTGTAAAAAAATATGATGCGTCTAATAATGTGGCCGGGAGACTGTGTGTGTGTTTATTTGACAAGTATGACAAAGCTTTTGCACTAATCTAATAATTGTAATTATTAAACGTACACGGAAAAAAAAGAATGGTTGGCTCGCACAGAAATCTGTTCGTGTCAACCAGATTTTATAGTTAAATATGGAACAACTAATTGTGTGTTTGCTGCAACCGTAGAGCAATTGTTGAGTAACTGTGTTGCAGCAGTAACAATACCTGGTTGCTTCAATCAGACTGTTTC